>PVJO010001834.1:0-159217 GCA_004026905.1 Hystrix cristata
ACTGTTGCTTGTATGGAGATCTCCTTAGTTAGTGTCTACTTCCCCACTAATGATTTTAGCTTTGATTGCTTTTTGGCATTTATCTACCTCTTCAACCTACTCAATTGAATAGGAGCAGACACAGTATCTGTGTTGTAAGGAGAGAATCCCTACCAGTTATATCAACAGATCCAACTGTACATCACTTGCATTTATTAAAACTTTTTAAAAACAATTTTGCTGCTCTACTGGTGATCCATAAAGACTGTAATATAGTACTACTGACAGGTCAACTTGGATGTGGTGGGTGGATGAAGGAAAAAGGAAGGGAATGGGGGTAGATCAGAAAGAAAAGGAGAAAAGAGAAATAGCAGTCATTGAAAGAGATATCAAACTCTGTTGATATTCTTTGTGTATCTTGAGTACAGGGCTATTGGAGGAGAGGTTTGAGAAAATATTTGGGAGTAGGAGAAGGGACACAGAGGGAGGAATGTGTAACTGAAAATTGAGGGAAGCTGTGAGAAACTCAGAACCTGATAATATGCTGATGGCTTGGTTTGAATCCTTCATATACAATGTGGGAATTGCCTTGACTTGCCCATTAAACATTGTTTAATTTAAAGCACTGGAAAATTCTCCATTTTCACATATACAGAAACTTCCCATATAAATGCTAGGTGAAAATGGAAAAGAAAAAGAGGGAGGATAAAAGAATAAGAAAAGAGAAGAAATATAGAAGAGAGAGGGAAGAAACAACCACACAATGCGCGCGCACACACACACACCCACCTCCATGCAGTTGCAAAAAGACAAGATTAAAGCAGCCTTACAGTCCTATTTATAGTTAAGTCAGAGAGTTCAACCAGTAAGCTCTTCCCTTCATATTGGGTGGAGGGGAAGCTTTGATTGGGTTTGGGCAAATTTCTGGGTCTCCAGCTCTTTCCTACCCCTCCATCCTCCTTGGAGCATCACTGTGACCACAGTGTGCTTCTTTTCATCCTCAGGCTGAATCAAGCTTCTGCTGGTCTCTGAACTGGTTCCCCTCTATGATCTGTTCAGTTGCGTGCACGTGAGTGTGGAGGCTTGACTATCTGAGAAGACTACTGAGCCTGCTGCCCTACTGCATGCTGTCCTCTGGGCGAGGCTAACCGGAGGCCTTTGCCTTCGTCCTCATTTAAGTCATGCAGGGGAGAGTGCAGTGTTGTAGGCTCAGCACCCAGTTTTCTGCTGATTTCTGCATGGGCCCTCTGTATCCCTGCTTATTTCTGTGCATACTGAACCCTGCAACTGCTTCTGTTTTCTCTTTACACAAGTCTTCAGACAAATGCACTGCAAGTCACCCTAGGGCTGAGATGCTACCCTCCAGTTCTGTGCCCATTCTGTTTCCTACTTTGCTTACTGCAAAGTGCCACTGTCCAGCCTTTGAACTTTGTAGTGCCTCAGGGTCTGCTGTGTTTAGCAGCTCCCAGATGGGGGTGGTTGGGGCTTCAGGGCGGGTGCCTGATGGTGGGTGGTGGGTAGTGAGCAGCATATCGTGTAGCACATCTCCCCCAGTGTTTGGAGGATAAATGAGAGAGTGCCTGTTACTGGGCCAGTCTATCTCCTTAGGGTCTTTATGGTTGCTTTCCACTCACATAACCCTGGCATTACAACTTTCTCTAATTTGTGTCCCTAATCATGATTGTGTATTTCTTTTCATCTTTCCCAAGGTCCACTGATGCTTTCTCATACTCTTCTCTTCAGCTTTCTGTTTCTGTGGTGTTCTGATCTGCAAATATCTCACTGTGTTTCTTTTCCTGGTGGGGAGGGTAAGAAGGATAGGGGGCTATTTCAGGGGCTTGGCCTCCACTGATGTGCAGGCTTCCTTCTTCAGGGCCTTAGATCTTGTCCCTAGATGGCCAGACCTTCAGTTTCAGGGGTGCCATAGTCCACGGGCTGTCCAGTTTCCCTTTCTAAACCTCTCTCATTCTGTATTTGGATCTGGTGGGTTTCTCCTTCAGTTTGCTTTCCTGTATCTAGCTTTCTTTGCTGTTTTGGTTCCATGTACAGTATCTGTATTTTCCAGAAGTCATCCTGGGAGACTCCCTCCTGCAGTGCTGCCCCGAGTTGGCCATGATGAAAATACTTCCTATGATTGTTTCAATTACACAATATCTTAGTTTATATTTTCTGACAGTCTTATATACACATGTAATGTACACATATATGCATATATGAGGTATGATAAAATATGGTTAATGCTTAAATTAAAAAATTGTTACAGTAAAATGAACATTGCTTTTATGACCCCTAAAATATTCCTGTTCACTTCAGAGACCCTTAACCCGTTGTTTTTCCCACTTTTAAAGCAGTTCTTAAGGCCTCTTTCATGTCTCTTGCGCTGTTGTGGCTGCCTCACTGTCTTGAATCACTTTAAAACATTTATTTTTTATGGTCATTTTGACACAGAGGGTGGCATTTGACAGCCAGAGGTCAGATGGTACCAGATCCAATGAATAAGATGAATAAGACACATAATATTTTCATGAGCTTGCCTTTCTGTTGGGTGGCACTTGGCAGCAACATTCACCATAGTTTGGATCACACCTCATAAAGAAACAAAAAAGGACTTCCAGAACTGTTTCGGAAAGTGGCAAGAATGATCATATGTGTATTTAAGGGGGAGCATTTTGAGGGGAATTAAATGGCAATGTGTGTTTTACTGTAATAAATTAAAAATTCATATTCACCATATTTTTGATCATGCTGTGTATATGTATGCATACATATGTATATATGATTACTCACTGTATTGTTTTCATTTCGTTCACATTCTTTTTTATGTTAACGTTTATCTTTGTTTTCATGACAGAGTTTTCAAAAACGTTTGGTGATTTCTGGTTATACTCCTACATCTAACAGTGAGGCACTAAAAACCTGGTTGAAACTTTTGTGTTCATTAGGCTTATTACTGAGGACAGAGTGATCATTCACACTCTAAGACTGAGGCATTTCCTTTGGAGACCTTCAACTGTTATTATCCATAGATAATTTCTTTTGGTCTAGTAATTTTCCCTGTAGAAGAATCCTTCAGTATTCTCCATAATAGGGAAAAGCTGAGTTGCAAGAATTCTTGTTGCTGAGTGAGGAAATGGGACTAGAAAACTTACGATTTCATAGATAAACTTTAACTTAATTTCTCCACATTTACTAAGTTTTTCCTACTTTTAGCTCTGCCTGATGTTTTTAAGTCCAGAGTTCTATGTAGTGAACATTAATTCTTCTCGCAAGTATTTCTGTTTCTTTTCCTCCCTTTGAGGTTAAATGCATCCGTGTGATGTTTTGGCTGATGAAAAACAAGAGGAAGTGATGTGAATCACGTGTGAGTGGGAGCATTTAATTCATTCTAGTGGTGAAGCATATGTTGATACGGCCAGCATATGGAGGATAGTTGCCCTGTGAATTGCCCATCTGAACAAGAAATAAACTATTATTGTGCCAAGATTTTGGAGTTATGCAGTGTAACCTGGCAATTGTATTAAGCATTCTACAAAATACATTTCTAATCTTTTGCCAGGATGGAAGAAAAGCAGTTTTCCAATTTTGCAGAGTAATAGAGGTGATCTAAAGAGTCTAAATTCAGTGTCTCAACTAGTGCTGATGCTTTTAGCTCTACCTGTACTTCCATTTTCAGTGGATCGCTGGGCTTCTATAGTGAGAATCAGTCTGCTCCTGGGATTCCCCCTACACCACTATAGGTTTGGACTTTATTCTTCTTAGTTATCATTTGTCTGTTAGCTTTGCAACTTTCAAACGTTTTTATTATCTTCTCCTTTCTCTTCTCTCTTCATGTTTATGTGATTTTTATTCCTCTTTACTGTCATTTTAATGAGATTTGTAGAAGAGAACTGGGAAAAATACTAGTTATTCAACACACTGGGTTTATTTATCAATAGCATTTATAATATTAGTAACTTGACCAAGTTATTCAATATATATGGTCCTTAGTTTTCTTATCTGTGATGACTAAATTATTTGGATGATCATTTGTGTCTATTTAGCTCTGCACTTCGGAATGTTTTTGTTTTTATTTTTGGGTAGAATTAATAAAAGAAAAATTTCTATCCTTTCAATATTTTGAGGACCCAAATATTTTGGGAATTAATACACACAAAAATTCCTCATTAATGACAGATACAAGGGTTGTTTATGTCAGATTACAAATCCTTGGAAGTACAGAATGTGATTTTTACATTTTTAATTTATTCACTAGTGATAGTTTCTTATCTGTGTTCTGCTATACTAAATAAATGCTTACTGTTTGATTTTTCTCTCTGTCTTTATCATTCGTATATGACTTTCAGGTTTCTGTAGATTATGGCATTGGAGTCTTGACATTAACACATTTTAGTATTTATTTGCAATGAGATTTATATTCTCAAGTCTTTCAAAAGTGATATTTTGAAAGTCACAATATTGTTCATTCAAAATTTATATATGTACTTAGATATAAATATAAAAGTACTGTCAAGGAATCTTCAACTACAGAAACATTCAAACTGCTGTTCTTTTGCTTTAGAATAACTTTTATGCGTCAAGGACTGGGAGTGATGATGAAGCATGTCCTGCAAAACCAGGTGTACGTAATTGATCTGTGGTTGTGCCTCAATATTTTAAAATCTTTTCCTTATGAATTTATATAAATCTGAAAAATTGGATAAATGTTCAACTAGATGTTCAAAGATTGATTAATCTAAATTCTGATTTTACTAAGTTATTTTAAAATTTTTTTAAAATTTTTATTTTTTTTTTATTTTACTAAGTTATATGTAGCATTGAGAGACAAATTAGTTTTGAACACATCTTAATTATTCACACTCACTTATATTTACTATTTTTAGAGACTTTTCTAGAAAGTTATCTCATTACTACCCAAAATAGACAGAAAGCAGTACATTGGCTGGAATAGAGAAGTTTCTAGACCCTAGAAACCTTGTAAAATTCATTGAATTTCATGTTTGAAATTCAGTTGAACAAATAATTTTAAATTATAAAAGGGGAAATTTAAGGAAGAAAGTCCTCCTGACAAGAGTATAAAGTAAATGAGAGGCAAAGGATAGACTCCATTTCTTGGATTTATTTATATGTATGGCATTAGATTGTTCCTGATTAGGAAACTGGTGTAGAGGCTTTCTTAACTATAATTGCACACACTTATTATCTGTCTGGCACAATCCTAAAAAGTAAACACTTTTGTTATCTTCATGAGAAAACTAAAGCACAAAGGTATTAAGTATGTCACTATTTAGCAAGTCTTTGGTGGATCTGTGATTTGGACCTGGTCAGTCTAGGCCCATTGATTACAAAATTGTATGTAAATATGTATGTATACATGCATACATTATGTATAAATAAAATATTAATTTTAAAAAATTAAAAATATTAAAAAAGTGGAACTAGAGTAACATCTGTCTTAATCTGGAGCAATCTGAATTGACAGTTGCTCAGTTAGAAAAGTCATTTAAAAGTGAATCACCAATGGTACATATACACTTTAGTGCATATAAATATATATTTCTCTAATCACTGTATACAGGACTAAGGCTTTCTTTTTGATATTGTTCTGATGATAGGAATTCCATGTTGTCTTTTTTGCATAAATGGTAATCACAAGACATTGTCTATATTTTCCTTTTCTTACTAAAAGTTGGGCAAAAATTTAAAAAATTTTATTTTATTTTTATATTTTAAATCAAAGTTAAAGATTCTTCTTAAGCCAACTATGTACAGGATCCTAGATCACTATAATTTTTAAGTGTTTTATAGTTGTCTATTCTGTAATCAAATTTATAGATACTTTTATTCACTTTGTTAAAATTTTGATAAGCATCCAGCATTGCTTCTTTATAAATGGCCCCCTTTCACACCTATAATTCAAATGTGGATTCCATTTCCAGAGGACTTTTCAATTTATGTAACATTTAAGTAAAGTTACTACAGTGACAGGTGCAGCTGACATAGACCTGCTAGCATATAAAACAGAATTGTTAGAAAACGGTGCAACTTGACTAGTAGTGGCAGAGCTGCAGGGCATACTTGAGAACAGTTTTGTAGTTCTGAGCAGTTAATATGCTGTGGACTTTTCCAGAGTGTTTTACAGAAGATGGATGATACCAGTTTGTCTTACAGTAAGAGGAGAATGGAATGGTTTTAAATGCTACTAGTATTTATATATCTGAAAGACTTGAAAACAGAGCCTAGACGAGATATTTGTATGCCTATGTTCACAGTAGCTTTTTCACAGTAGCTGAGAGGTGGAAGCAATGCAACTAACTATTCGCAGATGAATGGATAAGAAAAATGTGGTAAAAACATACATTGGAATTTTATTCAGTGTTAAAAAGGAAGGAAATCCTATCATATGCTACAACATAGGTGAACCTTGAGGACATTATGCTAAGTGAAATAAGCCAGTCGCAAATGGACAATACTATATAATTCCATTTATGTGAAATATCTAGTGCTCACTTTGGCGGCACATATACTAAAATTGAAATATCTAAAGCAGTCAAATTCATAATGAAAGTAAAATGGTCGTTACTAGGAGTAGGGGAGGGAGGAAATGGGGAGTTGTTCAGCGTATAGAGTTTTAGTATTGCAAAGTTAATTTCAGTTTTATAAAATGAAAGTTTTGGAGATCCGTTACACAGAAGTCAGAATATACTTAACACTACTGAATTGTTTGTCCACTTGTATAACCAAAAATAACTTCTATTGTATTTTTTCTTTTTAGTGACTCATATTTTGTTAAAATTTGGATAATATAGTAAATATGAATTAAAGGAAATTACCCATAAATACATTTTCTCTAGTATAAATTCTCTTAATATTTTGATATATATATATCTTTATATTACTTTATGCGTGTATATAAGAATGTATGTTGTGTATATGCGTGTATGTATGTGTACATTTATTTTTTAACTAAAATGAGATATGTGTACTCTTTTTATCATCAGTTTTTTTCTTTCCATATTCTTACATTGTCCTCATGTTTTATGACTGAATGTTCTCTACAGCTGGAATGTAGTATAATTATTAAAACTTACTTATATTTTCTCTGTTTATAGGCATCTAGTCTTTCCAAGTTTTAACTATTGTAAATAAACCTGAAATTAAGTTCTTTACATATGTCTTGGCTAGAAAACAGTGGAATGATACCTTCAAAATTTCGAAAGAAATGATTTCCAACCTGGAATTTTATGTACAAATTTTCACTCAACTATGAGGACAGATTAAAGTCATTTTAAGACATGTAGGAAATCAGAATATGTATTTCTGAGGCTTCATATCTCAGGAAGTTGCATAGGGATATTTACCAGCAAAATTAAGACAAATGTGAAGAAAGAGGAAAGTCGATTTAATCTTAGATGATAGTAAAGAAAAATCAGAAGATGACAGCCACAGAACAGGTAATCATTTTAGATTAGAGCAGGAAGATAAGCAGGTTCTTGGAAGAATACCTGTGGTAAAAAAGGAAACCTTCTACATGGCAGTGAATGGTTAGGTTGAAGGCATACTGTCAGTAAAGAAAAAAAGCCAATTAAAATAATAGGAAACAATGAAATAGAGCAAAAATGATTTTTCAAAATGAGATAAAATATGGCACAATTTGAAGCAGTTGACAGGGTGAGAAAACGTAGCACATTTTACCATGATGTAAAGAATATTCTTTAGATTGTCAATGGGTTGTGGCATTGAACCCATAAAAAAGGAAATGCTATTGTAATGCCATCTGGTCCTGGAGTGAACTGCTTTTCTGTTTTAAGTAGTGTTTATTTGTAATCAACTTTTAGAAAGAATATGTAGTTACAATTATGTCTACAGAAAATAATATAAAACTAAAATAATGTAAAATCAGTGATTTGAAAAGTAAAGGTATAGCTCATAGAAGATGAGAGGTGAAGTAGATGAAAGATGGATGGATGAGTAGTGACAGTATCTTCATTTGACAGTGAAGAGAGTTGAAAAAGCAACTAGTAATAATAAGGAGTAGAAATATGAGTTATTATGAACATTTATAAAGGTAACCTATGCATTATAAAAAGTACTGGGAGAGGGAAGTATGTGTATATTAAGTGGGGTAAGGTTTACTATTTTACAGGATATCATAGTTTATCTCCTAAATTGGTAAATTACCTATCTATCTACCTATCTATCTATAATATCTCTCTCTCTATATGATATATCCTTATATAACTTAAAAGATATAGAAGATATACCCTTATATATCTTAGATAAGATATACTCGTTTATCTTATGTAAGATATACCCTTCTATATATGAGATCCTTATATATCCTTATATGATATGTCTATATATATCTTAATGTATATATAATATATAATTTTTTACAGATATATTAATGATCATTTTAGATGAAATAAAGTCAGAAACAATCAAAAGTGAACTGTGACTAAGTATGAGAACAGTACAGCTACATATCAATATTTTAAAAACTATGTCTATTCTGTTGGTTAAATTTAAAAAGTGGTATAGGAATTACATGTATATTTAAAAATTTTTTTATTTTATTAGTACATGTTTGCAGTTCATGCAGTTTAAATCATCTTGGGGAGTGGTTATATATACATACCCTAGCTTGTTTCTTTTTTAAACCCCTTTTCCAATTCCCTATCCCATTTTTCATTCTCATTGATATTATTAATCTTAGCTCATGTTATGGCATATAACATTTACATTAATTAAGGTTATTAGGTTCTCGTATATGGCATATCTTTATTCCATTAGTTTCCCCATCCCCTCCTTCTCACCCCTCACGTTTTTTCCCTTGGAATACTTCCCTATTGTAAGAGATTCATCTCCTTGTCCTGTTCTATCCATCCTTATTATTCTCTCTGTACTTCGCTTCACTCAAATGAGAGCTATCATAAGCTCATATATCTGGTTTATTTTCATTCAGCATTACATTTTCCAGTTGCATCCATTTTCCTACATTATGTCTCAAATCTGTCATTCTTTATAGCAGAGTAGTATTCCATTATATCTAGGTACCACATTTTCTTTATCCAGCCATCTCTTGATACTGGCTGTTTCCAGGATTTAGCCCTTATAAGTTGTGCTGCTATAAATATTGATATATGTGTATCACTGTAGTATGATGTCTTAAATTATTTGTGGAAGATACCTAGCAGGGAGATCACTGGTTCATATGGAATTTCTAATTTCATTTCTTTGAGAAATCTCCATACCGATTTCCATAATGGTTGTACTAGTTTGCATTCCAACAATGAAGAAGGGTTCCATTTTAAACACAGCTCCACCAGCATTTATTATTATTTTTTTCTTAATGATTGCCATTCTTTCTGGAGTAAGTTGGAATCTTAGCATTGTTTGATTTGTATTTCTCTGATGGCCAGAGATAATGAGAATTTTTCATATATTTGTTGACCATTTGTATTTCTTCCTCTGTGAAATGTCTGTTCAATTCTCTTGTCTAGTTGTTGACTGGATCTTTAATTTTAGGTAGTTTAATATTTTTTGAGTTTTTCGTGTATTCTAGATATCAGTTCTCTACCTGAGGAGTAACTGGCAAAAATTTTTTTTCCTGTTCTGTAGGTCATGTCTTCACTCTACTGATTTATTCTTCTGCTGTACAGAGGCCTTTTAGTCTGATGTAACCCCATTTGTTGATTCTTGCTGTTATTTCTTGTGCAGTTGAGGTTCTGTTTAGAAAATCCTTTCCTACACCTATGGCTACAAATATTTTACACTTTTATATTCTAGTAGGTTTAAATGTTTCTGTTTTAATGCTTAGACCTTTGATCCACTTTGATTTTAATTTAGTACACAGTGAGAAATATGGGCCCAGTTTCAATCTTCTGCTCACAGATAACCAGTTTTCCCAGCACTGCTTGTTGAATAGGCTGTTTTTCCTCCAAAATATACTTTTGGCTCCTTTGTCAAAGATCAAATAGCTGAATGTATCTGGGGAAGTTTCTGTATGCTCAATTCTGTTCCATTGATCCATGTATCTATTTGTGTTCCAGATGCTGTTTTAATCACTATTGCTTTGCAGTATAGCTTGAAGTCAGGTATAACTATGCCTTTGCTTTTCCCTTGTTGTACAAAATTGCTTTTGTGATTTGGAGTCTCTCATGGTTCCATATGAATTTCATGAGTTTTTTTTTTTGTTTTTTTTGTTTATTGTTGTTGTTGCCAGGGATCGAACTCCGGGCCTTGTGCTTGCTAGGCAAGCGCTCTAATCACTGAGCTAACTCCCTAGTCCATGATTGTTTTTTTCTAGATCTATAAAGTATGCTGTTGGTATTTTGGCTGGGAATGGATGAATCTGGATAACAGTTTTGGGAGCATGGCCATTTTGACAGCATTGGTTCAGGTTATCCAGGAGCAGGGGACATCTTTCTGTTTTCTAATGTCCTCTTAAGTCTCCTATTTCAGAATACTGTAGTTTTCTTTGTAGAGGTGTTTCACTTCCTTAGTTAGGATAATTCCTAGGCATTTCATTTTTCTTGAAGCTACTGTGAAAGATATTTTCATATTTTCCTTCTCATCTTCTCATCTTTTTCATTGTTTGTGTACACAAACGCTAATGATTTTTGTTTGTTTATCTTGTATCCTGCTACATTGTTGAAGTTCACTGTTAATTCTGAGTGTCTTGGTGGAGTTCTTTGGATCTTTCATATAGAGTATCATGTCATCTGCAAATAAAGATAATTTGAGTTCTTCCTTTCCTATATGAGTTCTTCCTTTCCTTTTATTTCTTTCTCTTGTCTAATTGCTCTGGCTAATGTTTCAAGTACTGTATTGAGTAGCAGAGCTGATAGTGTACATCCTTGTCTTGTTCCTGATTTTAGGGGGAGTGCTTTTAGTTTTTCCTCATTTACTATGATGCTATTGCTTTGTCATATGTAACTTTTATCATATTCAGGTATGATCCTGCTATACCTGTTTTTATGGTCCTTCTATACCTGTTGTCTTCAGAGTTTTTGTCATGAAGGGGTGTTGAATTTTGTCAAAAGCCTTTCCTATTGTGTTTGTTGATATGATTATATGGTTTTTGACCTTCCTTCTGTTTATATGAGAGATCATGTTTATTGACTTACGTATGTTGAACCATCCTTGCATCTCTGGGATGAACCTACTTGATCTTGATGTGTGATCTTTTTGATGATGTGCTGCATTCTATTTGCTAATACCTTGTTGAGGATTTTTACATCTCTGTTCATTAAGGAGGTTGGCCTATAGTTTTATTTTTTGTTGGGTCTTTATCCAGTGTGGGGATCAAAGTTGATACTAGCTTCCATAATTGAGTTTGGGAGCACTCTATCCCTTTCAGTTTCTTTGAATTTGGGGAGTACTGGCGATATAAATAATATCCGTAAAGGTTTTATAGAATTCAGCAGTGAACCAATCAGATCTGGGCTTTTTTAAATTGGTAGATTCTTTATTACTGTGCCAATTTCATTGCTTGTTGTTGGGTTGTTAAGCATATTTATGTCTTCTTGGGTTAGTTCTGGTAATTTGTATACATTTAGGAATCTGTGCATTTCTTCAAAATTTGGTAATTTGTTAGAATATAATTTTTCAATGTAGTTACTATGTTCTGGATTTTGAAAATCAGTGTCTTGTGATTTCACCTTTATCATTTCTAATTGCCTTGATGTGAGTCTTTTCTTGCTGTCTCTTGATAAGTCTGGCCAGCGGCTTATCTATTTTATTTATTGTTTGAAAGACCCAGGTCTTTGATTCATTCATTTTTTTTTTTACTGTTTTTTTTTTTTTGGTCTCAATTTCCTTCATTTCCATTCTCATTATAATGTCCTTAATTTTGGTTTGGGGTTTGTTTGTTGTTGTTTTTTCTAGTATTTTAAGATTTCTTATAAGGTTGTCTATTTCAACCTGCTCCATTTTCCTAATGTGTGCATTGAATGTGATGAATTTTCCCTTTAGAACTGCTTTCATAGTATCCCAGGGATTTTGAAGAGTTGCACTGTAATTGTCATTAATTTCCAGAAATTTTAAAATTTCTTCTTTGGTATCTTCTGTGACCCATTGGTTGTTTAGGAGTATATTGTTTATTTTCCTGGAGCTTTTGTGTTTTCCAAAATTTCTTCTGTCATTGATCTCTCTTTTCATTGCATGGTGGTCTGATAGTATGTGTGGAGTAATTTCAATTCTTTTACTTAAGCAAATTTTGTGGACTAGTATGTGATTTATTTTGGAAAAAGTACCATGTGCTGCAGAAATGAATGTATACTCTGTTGTAGAGGGGTGGAATACTCTGTGTATATCCATTAAATCCAAGGGTCCATTAAGTCAAGGGTGTGTTTAGCTCTGAAATTTCTTTATTTATTTTTGTTTGTTTATATCTTTGCAAAAATGGGCTGTTAAAAATCCCCTGCTATGATTGTGTTAGTGTTTATTTAATCTTTTAATTTCAGCAGTTTTTGTTTTATGATGATCAGTACTCCAGTATTTGGTGTATATATGTTTATCAATGTTGTCTTTTCTTGTCGGATTGTTCTATTAACTCATATGTAGTGAGGCTTTTTGTCTCTTCTAATAAGTTTTAGTTTGAAGTTCACCATGTCTGAAATTAGAATTGCTATCCTTGCTTGTTTTTGGGGTCCCGGTGCATGTTTTTTTGTTCCTTTCATTTTTAGTCTATGAATGTCTTTTGCAGTTAGTTGAGTTTCTTAAATGCAGCAGACTGTTGAATTCTATTCTTTGATCCAGTTTGTCAATATGTGTTTTTTAATTGGAAAGATGAAGCCATTAAGATTGAGAGAGATTACTGAGATGTGTTGGTTATTTATTATCATTGCCTTCTTTATCTATTGGTGTATCCTTTGTTTTTCTTTTCTTGACGTTTTTTGTTGCTGTTTATCCATTGACCTCACTAGTGCCCTCTTTTTTTTTTTTTCTTCTGTTTCTGATTCCTTATTTCTGTTGAGAATATTCTTAAGTATTTTCTCTAGAGCTGGTTTAGCACTCATATATCTTCTGAGCTGGTCTTTTTCATGGAAATGCCTTATTTCTCCATCTAGTTTGAAGGATAGCTTTGCTAGGTAAGTTAATCTGGGTTAGAAGTTATTTGCTCTTAGGGCTTGAAGTACTTTACTCCATACTCTTCTGGCCTTTAGGGTTTGTATTAAGAAATCTACTGTGATTCTAATTTGTTTGCTTTAATATGTGATTTTTTGTTTTTCTCTGACTGCTTTTAAAATTCTGATTTTTTTTGGTTGAATATCTCAGAATTTAATAGGGATGTGCCTTGGTGAACTTGTTTCTTTCATTATAATTGTTTGATGTCCTGTAAGCATCACTTACCTGTATTTCAAACTCTTTTCTTATATTTGAGAAATTTTCTTCTGTAATTTCTATAAGCATGTTAGTGAATCCATCTGTGCCATCTTCTAGTTTTTCTCTAACTCTGATTGGCCTTATATTGGTCTTTGTGTTGTCAACTAATAACTGCTGGATAGTCTTCTCTTGTTCTCTTATTTTCTCTTTTGCTTCTTTGAGCTCTTTATCACAATTCACTGTTTTGTCATCAATGTCAGACACTCTCTTCACATCGGTCGTTTCTGCAGTATGTGAATTCCATACAGTTTTTTGTTCCAAGTATTTCTGTCTGACATCTTTTCAAGGATTCCATATCTTTGTTGAGTCTGTCATTCAAATTTTGAACTGTTTTGGTTAGCTCGTCCAGTCTTTACTTATTTCCCTAAAATTCACCATGGGCATAATGAGTGAAATTGCTTTGAACTTTTGTGTCATTTCTTCTTTGAACTCATCTATTTTCTTCATCTCATTTGTGAACTTTTCATAGATATATGCTATCTGGTATTTGTTTTTGTATTCCTTTGTGATCTCTTGCTCTGCCTTGGGAGAGCTGAGGGATATTGGAGATTGTCTGTTGCCTTGCTTCTCCATTCTTGTATGTGTATCTGTGCTTATTTGTTTATTCATATATATGTATATTTTTTATTAATTATGTATGGCCCTCTTTCCCCACTCCTTTTTGGGGGGTGTTTACTGCAGGTTAGGGATTAGAGAAGTGAGGAGAGTTTGTGGCTTATGTGGAGATTTTTAGTAGGATGTTGCCGCCCTGTGAATAATTTTTGCTTTGTATGTCCAGTGCTAGTATTTATTCCTTCTGTTATTTACTTTAAGTGATTTTGATTGGCTCATGTTTTCCCAAAAGAATTACTTTTGGTTATAGCAGCATCCACAGATTCAGTCTTATCACACTGATATATGATAGTCCTTGCCATTACACTTCTCCCCTTTGTCTATTCTCTTTGCATACTATGACAGTTTATTATTTGTGGTTGTTCTGCATGATGTAGCTGAGATGGGGTGGGGAGTATGGTAGGTGGTTGGATGAGGAGTGTTAGACAGTAAGGGAGAGGTTTGAAGGGGAGGAATAGTAGTAGATAAGAAGAAAAGTTTGATGTGGTGTCTGATTTTATTGGAGTACTTTGAGTTGATGGGTTAGTACTAAGAGTTTTCAGAGGATATTTTGTAGGGCTAAGGGTGAGATATTAGAGAAAGAGAGTTTACTTCATGGTTAAGAAAGGCTATGCAGTTGCCAGAACTTGCCGATAGGGACAAAAATAAGAATTTTAAAACTATGTATTTGAAAAAAGAATAAAGAAATATGTTACTGATATTGTCTCAGGGGTTTGGGGTGAAGAAAATAGGGAGCTGAGACAAGAGAGAGAACTTAGGCACCTATGAAATCAGAACAAATGAAAGAATACACAAAAGTAACAACCTAATAAACACAGAAAACTATAAAAGAACATAACATAATCCCAACATTACTAAATAAAGCAAGCAACATGCAAAAGCTTAAACCTATTAGATGTTCAATGGGAACGTGGGTTAAATATTCCCGTGAGGCATTACATATGTGATTCTCAAGTAGCTTCTTTGCCAGAGAGTTTTGAGTGCTCATGTTACAATAGTGAAGCTAACTCAAACTCAGGACTTCTTTCTGTCAGGTTGCAGGCATTCTTGCAGAGTCTGATCCAGTCTGAGTTCTTTTTTTTTTTTTGGTGCTGGGGATCAAACTCTGGTCCTTGTGCTTTCAAGGCAAGCACTTTAACCACTGAGCTAAATCTTGAGTTAGGAATTCTCGCTGTCCCTCTCTGTAGGTGTTACGGTGGATTCAGCAGACAGGTTCACTGGCACAAAGTTGTCTACTGAGGCAGGATTATTCTTATGCAATCAAATCAACTACAGCAGTAACAGGTTAATTTGTTACAGTGGTATTTGTCAGGGCTAGTTGAGAAATAATGTAATACGAGACCATTTTGAGTCTGTCTTTAGAGAAAAAAACTACAGTTACAGCATAAGAATCTTAACAACCTAAGTCTTGACTCACAGTTAATGTGCACTAAATGTGTTGGCTGTCTCTCCCCTAATGGTAAAAACAGCATTCAACAGTAATTTGATAGAATCTATTTTCTAAAGCCCATAGGGTTGGGCAGGAGGAAGTAGGAGGGGCAAAGGATCCTGATGACAGTAAGGGTATGTTCTATATTTAGAAGGAGATAACAGGGAAAACTGGGTACAAAACTGGTAGTGAGAAATGGGGATAGGAAAAGATTCTATGACTAATGTAAATGTTAGAGAAAAAGATAAAGAGAGACAAATGAAATGTGGGAGAGGAAAGAAAAGAAAAATTGAGAATGAGCCAGACAAAGATATAGGGATAAAAGCAAGAGTGATTTAAAGGGACAACTGAAAATTCCCTTACTCTATATGAACTATATTGGGAGAAAAAAGGCAAGAGGAAGAGGAGCACACATACACAAACATGTTCACCAGAGAAAAAAGGGTAAAATAATGGAATAAAAGTGTGGGAAAAATGTACAGAAAGAGGAAAACAGCAAAAAAAATTAAAAGTAAATGTATTAGTTACTCTTCTAGAGTCAATTGTTTGCAAGAGAGCAGATTTAATACAAGACAATTACAAGTTATAACATTCACACACACAAGCCAAGTGCAGGAAGAGTTTTATCTATGCACTGGAGACCTGAAAGATCCAGTGAAGGGCTGGGAGCCCACGACAGTGTCCCATGTACATCTGTGTCCATGCTAAAAGGCCGAAGAAATCTATATTGGAACCAAGATATGATGCTCATGGCAGAGATGAAGACTAGAGCTCCCCAAAGCAAACAGCAGCCATCTTCGGTGGCAGCAAGGCCCTGGAGCGCCTTCTGCTATGAGAACAGCCAAGTTCCTTTTGGGAGAACTAGCCACAACAGAGCTTCTCCTGGGAAACAGCTGGCTCCTGTCTTCTGCTCCTCTTCTCTTTTATGTTGTGATGACAACAATCCCCAGGTGGATCTTCTATGCCCAGAACCACACCAACTCAGTGCAGCTGGGTGATCCTGCTCAAATTGACTATATCACTCCACCACAGTAAAATAATAAAAATGAAAAACTAATACAATCAAATAAAGAATAATAAAGTTTTCTATTGTTTTTACACATGACTGTTTTCTTCAGCCTAGGTTTCAGGAGAAGAGCTCAAGCCAGGACATGTCTCTGTTTATGCTGGAAGTCTAAGGTAGCAGTCTGCCCCCAGAACAGGGCTGGGTGTAGAGATCTGCTTACAATGAGAACATGGCAGCCATGTGAGCTTCCAATCCTGTGTAATTCAAGCTCAACCTGGCCTCTGACCGCAGGAGCTGGGTCTGTGTTCGCCATCCCCTGCCTCTCAGTGGAACTCATCCCAATCTACTCTTCATCTGCCAGCAGTTTCTCATGACTGTCCTTCCCTCATCCACTCTTGGAATGTGGCAGTGTGAAGGAGCCAAAGGGCTGCTCTGGGACCAACGTTTGAACATGCAGGCCTTCCCTACAATGGCATCTCCACAAGCTCTTGTAGCTGCAGGTGCTTGTACAGAGGTCAGCTATTGATTGTAGAAGACCACTCTGGAAGTCACGTCTTGTGTTTTTCCTTGCTGGTTCCAACTGCAGTGATTCTTTTAGTCCCAATGCAGGTCTCCAGCTCTCTGTGAGCAAAAATGTTAGTTTCACTTTGCCTCCCAAATGGTGGCTACCCAGCTCCTGTCAGCAATGCTGCATGGTCTCTCCTCTTCAGGGTGATCTATTTCTTCTGTATCACTTAATCCTATTTTCTTCTCCTCTGTCAGTTCCCTTTTGGTTTCCAGGTAACCTCCACTCACTTTGATTCCTCTCCAGGCTGTTGTTTTTCAGGCTGTAGACTCTTTGCCCTGGAGAAGCTGGGTTGGCGGCACTCACTGCTCCACCATTTTGGGACTTCTGTGTTGCATGGCTTGAGGGACTCCCAGGGTCCTTACCATGCCAGGAATTATACATTCTTTAAAAGACTGAAATTATTGTAAAGTTCTGTGACACTAATAGCATTTTGTAGCATAAATTTAAGTACATCTGGAGGTGCTTCATTTTGACCTTTTATTTTTTTTGATGCTGGAGATCAAACTCAGGGCCTTGTGCAAGACAAGCACTCTAACCACTGAGCTAAATCCCCAGCCCCATTTTGATCTTTTAAATAGCTCTACTACACAAGAAAGTTCTCTGTACTTAGGGTTAATCAGAAAATGGCTTAGGGTTTGCTTGAATTATGAGGAAAATGAGCCTCCTGGTTGTTTTCCTTGTTGGAGGAATTTCTCTCCTTTGAACTATCCTGACACTTTGCTACTTGTATCTACTAGGCTACTTATCAATATATATGCAGTATGGTTATTTATAGAAATACACATTTTATATTGGGAGTGTTGGGAGGTGGGGCCTAGTGGGAAATGTTTAAGGCAAGTTTTTTACTCTCATGAATGGATTAATGCAGATTGTACAGGCTAGAAGCTGTTTGATTACTCTCTTGAACATGCTTTTCCCTTCCTGCTCTCCACTATGGGGTGATTTGGCAAGGCTTTTTCCAGATTCCTGTCCCTTTGTCTTGGAAATTCCACCCAATTGTGAGAAGTAACTTTCTTTCTTTATAAATTATCCTGTCTGAGCTATTCAGTTATAGCAGCACATCAGGTAAAAAGATGTTATAAATGGGTATTAGTTAATCCTTACTGCTGAACAGCCATTCCAAAACTTAGTGGCTTAAATAACAACCTTTTTTTTTTTTTAAACAGTGAATCTACAGGTTGCATAGGTGATAATGTTTATCTGGGCTGTTCTTGACCATTGGTGACTGGGCCCATTTATATGTCTGAGATAACTTATTTGTGCTCCACAGTTTTTAATTTTCCAGCATCTGTGTGGGGCTTGTTCTCATGAAAAAGGCAGAGGAGGAACACAGGAAGGAGAAATGTAGAAGTGCTTTTTTAAGTCTCAGACTACATCAAGTCCCATGGCTAAAGCAAGTCAAATGGCTCAGTATCTCAGTACATATCAAAAGGTATGAACACAGGGAGGCAGTCTACCAACTATATAAATATAAACAGAGAAGTGTTATGTATGTACTCCAGTATAGAAAGGATGTTCGGGGAAGGCTTTTCTGAGGAGTGAATGAATGAATGAACAACAACAAAAATACCACAGTTGAGATTAAAAATGTAATTGAGTAATGAGCAATTCTAGTAGTTAGCCAGCTTTGTTTTTAGAAGCCTTTTCAAAATGAAGCCTGTTTGTCTCCTTTGATGTGTCAGACAGAGCGGAGGACTCAGTGATTCCAAGCAGGTCACCTTTACAGCCAGATTCCAGCAAGTTTGATTAAACAGTCATACCTGGCACCTCTTGCCCTGCTTTTCAATGTTCCTATCAAGAAGATTGTACAGACATCCTAAAAAGAAGAAGCAAAAGTTAAAAAAAATGCTATTATGGCACTTGTAGCCATAGTAATAATAATAGTAGTGGTCATAATTTAATAGGAGCTGTAAGGGAGTAAGTGCCAATATTTGCAGAAATCATGTCTAGATATTGTGCCCAAAATATTGTTAATACTTGCATTGATTCTGTAAAGCAGGTCTTGTCTTTGTTTTACAAATGTAGGCAGGTTGAGTATATTGCCTAAACTCATGGGTAGTAAATGTTAGAGATAGGATTTGAAACTTGGTCTGTTTGGCTCCAAAGGCTGTGATATTTTGCAGTATGTCAAGTAGTTAGACAAAAGTGTGTAACCCTCAGTTTGAACCTTAACTATGCAGTCTGGGAGAAAGCATTGTAATTTTGGATAGGTAAAACCTTTCTTGCCCATTATGTTAGGTCAAGTGTTGTGAATTTCATGGGTTGCTTGATGGCCATTTTTTGAATATTAACATAGACAAGCCTTTGGGAATCTTTTATACTTGCTCTAGATTTATACCACTTATGCAAAATGATAAATTTGCAGGAATGTTTTCACTGCATGCAAATTAGTGCTTTTCCATGTAGCAGTAGAATGGCACAGAGTTTGTATAAATTTTTATTATACCATAGAATTTCCTTATTCCTTACACTGTTGTCTTTAAGGGCAGAGTTACAATTAAGTTTATAACTGCCATTAGTTTTGCACATGTAAAAGGTATTCTCAATATTTTATCATATTTTCTGTAACTGTTATAAGATCAAATATGTAAATATGCTGTAGAATAGTAATTGCATTTCAAATATGAATGTCTTTTACATTTATTTCATCTGAGTTTCATTAAAGTGAGTAGTTTCTATAGCAACATCATTAAATGTCTTTGGAATTTCTGAGATACAGAATTTCTTTATTAAAAAGGTACATGATATATCATGTAGATTTCTGTACAGGTTTGAATATTTACAAAAGTATTTCTTGTGTATCTATTTTGCCAGTTTTTATGAATTTTTTTCTTTATTCTGGTATTTTTTCTTGAAAAATTTAAAACATATGTATTTAAAAATAAAATGTCAAAAGAATTCAATGAGGAGGTGGATATTGGAGAAGATAGTAGGAGTAAGTGTGAACTTCTTTCTGAATGAACTCCATCACCACACATGTTACTTCCTTCTAGGAGGAAACTTGTTAGTCTGTCTCTGGAGATATTCTGTTAGGGTCATGAAAACCATTTCCAGAAAAAACATGATGATAGAATCATGAGAACCAATGTTAAAAGAAAATAGAATTCTAGATAAGCATCAAGGTCTTATTCCAAGGGTTTATTAATAATTTGATTAAAAAAATGCAATGCTAAGTAATATACAGTGCTCTTTCTACTTCCAGCCAAAGAAAGACTATTTCCACAATTGAAAATAAATTCTGCTTTTTGAAATCTGTTCCTTGAGATTCTCTTAAATCAAGCCTCCATTATGTCGTTAGCGTTGTCTAAGTTATATACACATCATTGCTAAAAATTTCCTTAAAGTTTGTATTCTTCATTTATTTGTATTATTAAAATCTTTTATAAATGGCCTGGTTTCACTATACATATTTATACATTAATATTTTCTCATAAATCACTATCTTTTTTCCCCGTCACAATTAATTCTGTTCTCATTGAGTTTCCCCTAACTTGTCCATATGTTTCTGTTACTAAAACTAAATTGAAAACAATGATATTTTTTATGTTCCATGGTTTTCCTAATACTCTTTTGCAAAGACCAATGAAATGTCAAAAGTGTTTTAAAAAGTCCAATTGAGTTGCTTTGTGTGATATATTCTTACAAATAATATAAAGAAGTTAAAAAGTTTTGCTATCATAAACAGTAATTACTAAGGAAGTTGTCTTTTTTTCTTCTATAAATAGTCTTGTTCCACTTATTTTTCAGTGTCCCTACAAATAATGATTACATCTTCACTCTGCAGTATCTTTTTATATCTTGTTTCTTTTTCCCAGTCCATTCCAAACCAGGTATGCTGAGAATTAAAGAAAATCATGTTAAAGTATGAAAACACACACACACACACACACACACACACTCACACTCACTCACACCTATTCTTTTTATATGACTTTATAAATGTAAGATGTAAATGTGGATGACTGAGATAGTCTCTTCATATGGTATTAGAATGCTTTAATCTTTTAAATCTTTTAAATGCAGTATTAGAATCTTTTAAAATACTATGTGTTATTCTACATATTATTTTAACATTCTAATAGCCTTACTTGTATACTCTAAATCCTTGCTGTTCAAAGAACTTTTCTGTAATGATGGAAATGTTTTGCTCTATGTGCACTGTCCAACATGGTAGCTGTTAGCCATGTGTAGCCATTGAGCACTTGAAGGGTGGCTAGTGTGACTGAGGAACTGAATTTTAAATCTAAGTAATCACAAGTAATGACTACCACCTCAGGCAGCATAGCTCTATATGATTGGATGAAACACTATCAGTTTATTTGCTGGCCTGTCATACCAGGGCTGCTTTTTATAGTTGTGCAGAAGGGTCACTTTATGAGGGATTGCAGATAAGGGGTAAATAGAGACTAAAAGCCAGCCTGTGTTTAGCTTGCCAAGCTGCATACCCTGGCATTGTGCTGTGTACCTACCCAAAGGGGCAACTTTCTCCAATTCATATGATGGTATCGTGTGAATTGGTGGCCACTCTGGGCATCATCATGTGCTGTTTTTCACCAAATGTTGGTTTTCATTGTAGATCTTGGTTCTGCCACTTAATAGACATGTGATCTTCGGATAGTTTGTAACTTCTCTGGGCCTTAGTTTCCTCCTCTTATAAAATGGAGATGCTGTTACTTACTTCATAGAGTTATTGCTAAGATTAAATAATGTGATACATGTCTTTAGAACTTATGTAAAGTGCTCAAAGATGTTATCAATTATAATTAAATAATACAGTACTTTAATGTAGTAAATTTCTGTAGCATCTTCATAATCAGTCAACTCTGCCCTCTTCATATGAAAGGCAAGTAACACTCAGACCTTACCTATAGGGTCTTAATTTAGCTAAAGATGAATAGTTTCTGGAAGTTACGTAGTTTAAAAAATTAGCTTACTATCATATTATAGCTTAGGAACTGACTGAGAGAATTTAGTTCAGTCAGTGATTATCACAGCTCTTAATTACATCTTTCACTTCATCTGACTCTAAACCCTTCAAAAATTATGAGATCTATTGCTGTTGAGAGCTCATGTTGTCTCACTTTTGCATAACTTTTTAGAGGAAATATTTTCCTCTTGGTACTTACTAATGGTACCATATGTATTTTCAAAAATTTAAATCAAAATTAACAACCTTTTAAGGTAGTTATTATCACCCCTGATTTACAGATGCAGAAACCGAGGCTCAGAACTGAAATAACTTACACTTGGTTACTCAGCTAACTTTAAAACATGTTTTCCTGTTCCATTATTTTGCCTGTAAGTAATCTTTTTAAGCTGTAATATGCTTCAAGAGAAATAAATTCTTAAAGTGAAAGAGTGTAACAATTCCTTGTGGTCAGATTTATTTTTTTGTTTTTCATTTTTTATGTTTGTTTTTTGGTTTTTTGAGAGAGCTTTTTACTCTGTAGTGCAGTCTGGCATTGAATTCATGATCCTCTTGTTTCAGCCTCCCAAGTTCTGGAATTAAAGCCATGTGCCACCATGCCCAGCTTCTGTTTTTGTTTTTAGAATTACAGAACTATTGATAAGAGGTTTGGGGGTAACATTTTCAGTTCTTCCTTCCTGTCCTATTTCCTTTTTACTCTATTCCCATCTTGTACAAACTTGGACTGTGAAAGGTCACTAGTCTAGCCTTAGGCTATTATTCAAGACATAATCAGGTCTTCCTCAGTGATTCATCTATTTTTGTAATTTTCATTAACATGTGTCTATCTCCTTGACTCATCTGTCTCTAGCCCCAACTTCTCTCCTGAGTGCCAGATACATATTTTTACTGCTTAAAAGATGCTTAGATGTCCTTGGATAAGTTAAGCTTAACATATTCAAAGTTGAACTTGTAGTTTCGTTCCCATGGACTTCTTCTTTTATATTTTGTTTTGAAATTATACTCAGTCACCCAGATTAGAAACTTGGAAACCACCTTAGTCATCTTCATAGCCTTCACTTTTTTTTCAGAAGATCATATTTCACATTTTATTGTGTCAAATTTCTAAATATGTATTTTAGATCATTGGATTTTATTGTAGTTATGTATGTATTCACTTATTTCATAAATATTTGCTGAGTACCGACTTGATAAAAGACTAACTACCTTTTGAACCTAGTTTATTTTCTGTATTGCTGCAGCTGTTGAGCAGTTTAGGCCATCATTGTTTTTCTCCTGAATAATGACTCAGATCATTGTATATTCAGTACATCCTCCATACTGAAGTTGGAATGATTTTTCTAAAAGACAGATTCAATTTTGGCAATTTTCTGCTTAATACTTCTCAATGACGCTCTGTGGTTTTCAGGTAAAACATGCTAGCATGCCATAGAAAGCCATTTCTTGGATATGTGCCTTTTTGCTTATCACTCAAGAATGATCCTCCATCACAAGACATATATAGCCTATACTTCAACAACACTGGACTCTCTAATACTCTCAATTACCATATAGTGTTACAGTTTCCACCTTTGAACCTGTGGTTCCTTCTGCTTAGGGACCTGGATCCCTTGTTCATTTATTCTTCAGAGTTTACCTTAAGTCATACCTTTTTGTAGAATGTTCCCTGCATTCCTGACATCCTTTCTTTCAGGTGCATGTAGGACTGCATGTTTAGCTCCTTTGTAACATTTATCACACTGTACTTTAAGTATCCATTTGTCCCTATTTCTCTCATTAGGTTGGGATGTTTGTATTGAACGTAGAGTCTTTGAACTACTTATTTCTGTTTTCCTAATGCTTAATGTAGTGCTAACACATAGTAGTACTATGGATAAATACTGGATTTGTAAATTAGTAGATAAATATCCATCATTCATTTTAAAGTACAGCACAAAATGTAATTCTAAGGCTTCTAATAATCATACACTTAAAATATACTAAAAAGTATGAATAATGATTCATCAGAAACCCATATACTTGCTATCAGTATTTAACATGTAATTTTACTGTATTTGCTAAGCATACCATTTATCTTTTTTATAGAAACCTTCTCTTAACCAGGCCTAATTTAATTTTCTGTTCTACATTTATATATTTCTAGAAAAAATTACTTTTCAATAGGGCTTTTCACATATTAAGTTTTCAATAAGTACCGTATTTTGCATAAATGACCAATTCTTGTTTGTAGTTTTTAATGTTTAGTTTTGTGTCGCCCATTTTTATATACCCTTCACCCAGAACTCAGTACACACTTCTGAAATTTCATTCCCAATCATAGTTCCTGACATACAGAGAATTTAAAATTATTAGTAAAAAAATAACCAAGAAGATGCCTTTTTTCATGTTAATTGTCTTTCTCTTAATGAAAGTACATTTTAAAAAATACTGTTGCATATATACCCAAAAAGGAAATGCTAAGTCATATCGGAATTGTATTTTTAATTTTCTGATGATCTTATGTGAAATATTCATATCTCACACATAAAATAGAGGACAGGTAGAAACTTTGGTAGGTGATATATTTATGTCATATATTGTGATATGGTTTCATGGATGTAAAATTATCTCTGTATTCACTAAACTGTGTACATTTAATATGTATAGCTTTTTGTATGTCAGTCATACTTCTTTTGTATGTCAGTTCCTGTTTTAATCAAGAGATTTCTCAGCCTTTCTTATTGAGAGTTTAATGTATGTGTGCTCCCCAATTTAAATACTACTATTAATCTAATCGGCTAACCTCCTTCTTACAATAATCTCTCTCTCTCTCCATCTCCCCCTCTCCCCCTCTCTCCCTCTCTAGTCTCCTGCATTGCTGGCTTTCATACCACCCAAGTGGCTTTTGGAGTTCTAGCCATCACTTTATTATTCCAAGGTGGAAGTAAAAGGAGGCAAGAGAGAAAGGACAATAAAATTCTTAGACTTTCCCTTTTAAGAAGCCTTTCAGAATTCTTACCCAAAACTTCTCTTAGCTCTCATAGACCAGAACTTAATTACCTGTAAGAGAGGCTGGGATAGGTAGTATTTTAATTGGCATGCTATCCAAGATTCTGATCATAAGAAATAAAGTAAAAATGGATACTGAGACAATTT
Source organism: Hystrix cristata (assembly GCA_004026905.1). Lineage (NCBI taxonomy): Eukaryota > Metazoa > Chordata > Mammalia > Rodentia > Hystricidae > Hystrix > Hystrix cristata. The sequence goes on from PVJO010001834.1 coordinate 25,043, forward strand.
TCAGTTCTCCCAAATGATTGTTAAAATGGGTAAGAGTTGGAAGACTCATAAATGCACTGAGTAAAGTAGTATGGAATTGGCTTTTCCTCTTTATAGAAAAATATTTGAAAACATGTCACTGCCCAAAGTCATCCTTCTCTCTGTGTATGTATACATTGGACGACTCACAATCTGGTGAGTGATGGTGTGTGTATGTATATGTAAGACTCTAAATTATCTTTAATTTTATATCCGGTGCTCCAAAAATACTCTTTCTTTGAGCTATGCTAGAATTTTTCAAAGAATTTCTGGGTGATCTTTGAGATAAAATATATCCTTTGTTCTTGAAGAGCCCTGTAAAAAGTCTACACTGAGCAATCCATAATACCACATACATAAGTGGTCAGCAATATGGTAAAATTCTCTACCTTATTAATCTCTCTCCAGGTTACATTGTTTTGAATTTGAAGAGGGGTGATATGGCAACTCTTTCCTTCCTGCCCTCTTCACTGTATCATTTCTTATGTTTATAGTAAAACCGGGTACTGAAATCTCTCATCTGGTTTCCTTAACTCTTTTTTTTTTTTTTTTTTTTTTTTTTTTTTTTTTTTTTTTTTTTTTTGTGGTGCCGGGGATCGAACTCAGGGCCTTGTGCTTGCAAGGCAAGCACTCTAATCACTGAGCTAAATCTCCAGCCCCTGGTTTCCTTAACTCTTATGAAAGTTAGTTGGTGTTTCTGTGGGGATAAGATCATGGGAGATTCTTATTCTACCACTATTTTGCTCTGTCTGTCAAAGAAAAATAATATAAATCAAAATCAAGGTATATTTTTACTCTGTGGAGTTAGCAAAAATGAAAAATAAAACTTAAAACGTTAAGCTTGTCAGGATAGTTTTATATATTTCTGGTTTTAATATAAATTACCATTGCAGTCTTTTTAGACAGAAATTTGACAATTCTGACAACAATTTTAAGATTGTTTATACTCACTGACTCAGTAATTCCACCTCAGAAAATCTACTCAAAGTAAATAATCCCAAATAAGTATAAGCCTCATGACAATAGCTAATACTTATTGAGGGTTACTCTGTAATGGTTATAACACTTCACATAATCCTCATAAGAGTCTATGAGATAGATACACCATATGAGCTACTATTTTATATTGGGTAAACCGAGTAGCAGAAAGATTAGGTCATTTTCTCACTGGTGCGTACTCAATGGAGATGGTGGGGACTGATTTCTGAAATCTGGCACTAGTGTCTCCATATGTAACCACTGTGCTTTCTCTGCATTGCTTTGAGTTTTCAGCAGCATCTTTAATTAAAGAGGGAGTAAGAATAGCCAGAATTAAGAGGATATAGAATATGCTGGAATTTTAAGGATTTGTTAAAATTTTACTTTTTAAAAAGTTTTGGTTAATATGGAAAATGCTTATGATATGCTAGCTGCAAAAACAAAATACAATGCTGATAAATAATAATTACAACTATATAAAAATATAATTATTTGCTTAGAATTTTAAAAATTGAAAAGAAATACACTGAAAATAGTAGTAATAATTGTAACAGACTAACAGCTTTGGTTAAGTTTTTTTTATTCTGCTTTTCAAATTGCCTTTGATAAACATGTATGGCTTCTATAATGAGGATTATGACTAGGGCTAGAGAGAAGATATAAAAGCTGGCTTTATTGTACAACAAAGTTGTTGGTGAAGCAGCTGTTTTCCGTTATACTGCCTGTTTTGTGATCTCATGATGGCCAATGTGTTGATACGTTTCTTTAATAAAGACTGATCATTTACATTAGTTATCTCAGGATATATGTACATTTTGCTATTAACTCCTACATTAATCTTTACACAACCGGTGACTTGATAACCCGGTATTTTACTGTACCCCAGAAAAAAAGAGTTTGTTTTTACCCAATGTCAGTATTTTGGGTATGTGGATTCTGTTCATTTGGTTGGTTTCAGAACTCATAATTCAGTTATGAAAAGGATGAGTTGCCAATTTGCCAGTCTTACATGATAAGATGGATGTGCTACTTTCTACTCATGCCTCTTCTGAGCTCCTCGCTTTCATGTAGCTGAAAACCAGGGCCTGAGCAGCCTTTTTGGTGAAGGCTAGCAGGAAGACAAGCAGTATATGGCATCTCAGTTCTGGGTCATATTGAAGGTAATTATGAATTCTTCTATAAGCTCAAGGGAATGGTCTGTGTCCTATGTACATGTATTATGCAGGTGCTCACCTAGAGAGCATGGGATTGAGGATGATTGGATACGAGGTAGTCATTTCTGTGAATCTGGGTTTTCTTTTCTTTTTTTTTTTTGGTGGGGGAGGTTTCTTATCATTGTGAGTCTGAGAATAATGTAATGATAATAATAATGGCACATAGAGGTTAAGCAAGTTTTCCAGTGTTATGTACATGTCAGTACTCAGCTGGAATTTGAATTCAGGTTCATCTGCTTCTAAAGATCTTGTCTTTTTTGATACCTCATCAACAATTAAATGATTGTTTATTATTTGCCATAAAATGTTTTATACTCATACTCAGTTGTTTAGGCTTTTATTTAAATTATACATAAAAATAAAATCTAATGTCCTAAATTAAAGTTTGAAACAGTTAAATTCAAATTAGCCATTGTCAATAATAACTATTTTTCCAGAAGACCTTTTCCCCTGGTGTCCCTGGAAATTGAACTTCAGGGTCTTGTGCATGCCAGGTAAGCACTCTAAATTACCCAGGCTGTCCTTGGACTTGTTATCCTGTTCCCTCGGCCTTCTGAGTAGCTGGGGTTATAGATGTGTGCACCTGGTTCCAGAACTCTTTTCTCCTAAGCTTGAATATAATTTTTGTTTGTTTTGCTCTTTTGAAATATGGTCTTATTATGTTGCTCAGGCTTGCCTTGAACTAGTGATCCTCCTGCCTCAGCTTCCTGAGTACTGGGATTACAAGTGGTATACACTACCACATTTGGTTTTTAATATCAATTCTTCAAGTTTTGTTTTTAAATTTTATTTTATTAGTACATATGTATAGTACACTAGGTTTACATTATTTATGGGAGGTTGGTATATGTATATAACATGTCTCAATTCCTTTTTTCCATCCTTTTTCCTTCCCCCATCCATTCATCCACTCATCCCTCGATCACTTTGCTTTTTTTTTTTTTTTTGCACATTTGCAGTACATAATGTTTACATTCCTCTAATGGAGTTGGTCCATGTACATAACACATCTCAATTTCTTTTTTCATTCCCTATCCTAACCAACCCCCTCCATCTCTTGATCCCATTCTCCTTTGAGAAAGATCTGTCTCCCTGTTTCCTATTATCTATCTTTTATTTTGATCTTTATTTTTACTTTTGGTTTCTCATATAAGAGAAATCATGTGATATTTAAGCTTGTGTGTCTGATTTATTTCACTTAACATTATGGTCGCAAGGTGCATTCATTTTTCTACACTGACTCAAGTTTATCTTTCTTTATGGCAGAGTAGTTCTCTATTGTGGGTAAATACTATATCTTCTTTATCTGTTCATCTGTTGATGAACAATTTTGATATCAGATTCTATACTGAAGAAATGGAGACCTAACTTATCAATTTATTGTAACATAGTATTCTTTTAAAAACTTAGCAGATAATTACCTACATTTAATATATCTTGAAATGGGACAGTTTCAAGATTTATTTCAAGAATTATTAAACCACTGTTCAATAAAAGACTATTTTATTGTTTTAATAATGTGCAGAGGGAAAGAATGGTTGGACTCTTATATTCCTTATACTCCTAGTATCAGTGATTACATTACTCACCTAGAAGATAGATTCTCACTCACTACTCTTACTATTACTACTTCTACTACTCTTCTAGCTAGATTTCTTCATCCTTTATGGTGTGTAATTCACTATGTTAAAATTTTCACATATGGTATATTGTTTAATACAGCAACATTATGCAGTTTGTATTATTGCTTCTATTTCACAGATGAGTGCCTGAAACTTAATAACATTAACTGACTTACCCAAGGTTACTCAGTAAATGGCAAATGAAGGATTTAGGTCTATGTCTGTTTTTCAATTCAAAGCCTATGTTTTGATCCTTAACCATTATATTACATGCAAATAGTATCTTTTCTGTAGGATAGATTCCCATTGTAAAGATGACAACCTGGAAAGGAAGAATCCTGAATCTTGGCAGGATCCTACTTGAGCCAAGAAGATTAAATTAAGTTTAAATCTAGAGAATAATATGAATCACATTTGGACCTTTGAAGTCAGTTTCTGTTTAATTAAAAATGCTTTTACAGTTATTTTTGCATGAGAAAAAAAGGTGTATGAGCTTTTTCTTATTGTGCTGAATTTTCATCTCACTCTTAGTTATCATTCCATTGTATGCTTAAGAATCTTTTATTTTTTTCTTTGCTGAGAATTAGGGGAGCTGGGATTTAACTTTTTTTAAAAATCATGGTACCTATTACCTGGATGACTAAAAAAGTGTACATTATAATTTCTGCTATTTCTTGGACTATGTAGTCAAATTACCAAGTTTAGTTATGTACCAAATATACATTGGTGATTACTCTAGATTACTGTAGATTAATCTAGACTACTCTAGATTCTTATGGTACAGTGACTTTTCGCTTTACATATTTGTGTTTAAATGTCTATTTGTTTATTCATGTATACATGATAACATGTATGTATGTATATAATTAGATATTATTTTCCAAATAATTGTGGTGAAATCTTTTTTTATAACAATTCTATTGAACTGGGCAAAAATCAACTTAACACACAAATGCATACTCATTGCCATTCCTTATCTTAAAATGAGCAAATCTTGCCAAGATAAGAAACTATAATAGCAACAGCGATTACATATTCTGTGTAATAATTTATGTACATTTTCTTATTTAATTCTTACAAAATCATATAAGGTAGAATTCTGAAACTCAAAGTCATACTCAGGGAGAGAGTTGGGGTCTGTTTTAAAGCTATGTTCTTTTAACTATATTAAGGCTTAGGAAGTAAGTGTTGTTATGAATATGTGTTTGTTTTAATATATCTAGTTCTGTATCTGTACTCCAGTTAGTTTTAAGGCTATGTCCACTTGTTAGCCATATTAACGATTCTTACAACCATAGTGTAATGTAGTCCCTAACTGAAACGATACCTGTGGGCTAATTTTAGGATCTGTGGAATTAGAGATGCCTCCCTTAATTTGGTTAGATTATGTTTTGTTTTGTTTTGTTTGGTGCCAGGGATTGAACTCAGGGCCTTGTGCTTGCGAGGCAAACACTCTAACCACTGAGCTAAATCCCCAGCCCTTGTTTTGATATTTTTACTAACAGTGAATAATCAGGAGACATAGCCAGGGCTCATATATCCTTTACTTCTAATAAAATTCAGTGCTTCCAAATATTTAGGTATTACCTATTCTGTTTTCAGCTTTCGGAATCCTGCTGACTTTCTTTCAAGGTCTCAGCCACCCTGGACCAAAGTGTAAATGATTCTGGACAAAGGGCATTTTTCATCTTGTTTCATAGTTGGATATGAACATAGAGGATTTTTGCCTACAAGTCAAACTGGGCCACTGTGAGGATATTCATAATAATTTTAGGGGAAGAGCTTTTCATCTTCATTCCAGGGCAGCGATTACAGGCCAGTGATGATTTTACAATCTCTTGATGGTTTGTTTAATCCACCTGTGTCAAGGTCCCAAAGAACCTCATCCAGGCTAGGTCCCATGGGATGTTAATCAAAAGATGAGTTTACTCTTAAAAAGAATACAAAAACATTTGTGTGGCAAGGAGGATCCCTAAACAAACTGTATATATATATGTGTACATATATATGTATATGTATGTACATATATGTATATATGTGGAAAAATTATAATATATTGTAAAGTTGTGATGTCATGATGCTTTACTTGAAAATAAAATTTTTGTCTTATCATAAGGAACTCAGGTTTTCTTTTTCAAAACTGAGGAATATTTGGTTCCAAAACTCACATTTTGTTTCACAGAGAAAATCTCTTATAGGTGTTACCTTTTGTTATTGCTCTTGAAGTATAATTCTTGGAATGCCAACCTCACAGCTGCTAATTTCATAATCTCTTTAGTGTCTCTGTTACTAACTTGGAATACTGTAGCCATACTTGCCTTCTGCATAATGTGGCATGAGCATAGCTGCAGGGAGCTCTAGTGGCAAAACTCAAGCTTTTTCACAGCTGGAAGTAGACTAATTGTTTATCTTCTACATGAAAGATTAGCCCTATCTATAAAAATGCAGCTTCACTGAAAACCTCTTCAACTTTGAGAAATATGATTTTAGTATGCTATATATGAATGTGGCCAGCTATTTTGACAGTTGCTGCATTTCTTTTGAAGGCGGCTTGCATTGGAAACATTGCATTAGAGGTTTCTAACCCTTCTTGAAAGAATTCATTTCTATACAAGAGTCTCTGTAACTGGCTTTCATTTTGATGAAAAATATCAGATGAAGAATCTCTACAGACATTCTTTTTCTCAGTTTCTATACATTTTATTTTTACATTTTACAGACTCATGAATTTCACAGACTCATGGCCTATCGGTATCAAATGCCTCTATACAACACAAGGCACCAGTATTGGAAATTCAGGTGCACTGGCAGAGATCTAAAGTATTTTAAGTTTATCTGTGTCCCTTAATTTCCCTGGGGCAGGTCTCAGGCTCATTGCAAATAATATACAGAGTGTTGGATGGCTAAATGACCTCTCAGGGCAGTGGTGGTGACCTATGTATGTGTGGTGTTGTGTTTTTCTTTTAAGACAAAAGATGTTAATGTATGAGTTCTTTTTCTAAACTAAAATCTCAATATTCTGGTTTAATTGCAGTGTTGGCACTTTGTGATGAATAAGTGAGTTTTGGGTTGCAGTTTGGGCACTCCATCTCTAAAAGGTTCCCCATTGCTGTCTTAGGTCCTTCTAGATCTAAAGTTCTATGATTGTGTTCTTAGGCACACAAGTTTGAGGCTTAAGTTCAATTTATATTTTTGTAAGGCTGAGAAAAAGATCTCCATATGAGAGAATTTATATGTGATATGTGATAGAATGGAAAGCATAGGAGTTTTTGAAATCAGATCTGAGTTAAATTTAATAGCTACGTGATACCGTTAGTTAAGTCTCAAATCATTTAGAAAAAGGATTATTGTAATAATTAAGTAAGATAATGTGTAAAAGTCTTTACATAGTGGTTAGCACATATTAAGCACTGAAAAATGTTGGAAGAACAAAGGAAACTGAGCTGTTTGTGGTCCTGAGCTTGTCTGTGTTCAAGCTTGTTTTGAACTATTTGTCCAATAATAGTCTTTTAAAACATCTACTCATTTAAAAATAGTATTATTCTTAATTGACAAATAACTATTGTATACATTTGTAACAAATTGCTATTCATCACACTGTAAAATGTGATTTTTAAAATTTTTATTTATATTAGTACATGCTTGCAGTACATAATGATTACATTCATTGTGGGAAGTTGGTACATGTTTTGACATATGAAAACAATGTAGAGTGATTAAATCAAGCTAATTAACATATTCAGCACTCATTGATTTTTTTGTGGTGAGACGTTTTAAATTAATACTCTTAATCCATATTTATGCCCTTGTATGTTGTATACTGTGATTTTCTATGATTATTGATGCTGAAGCTATTGCTATGTCTTGTAGATAGACTTAATTACACAGAATTTTGTTAATCTTTTGAGTGTGGGTTATACCTATCTTAGTGAAAATCCAGGAAAGAGTTCATAGAACAAGAGAATAGGGTCTGAAGAACTCAAATATTTCAAGACAAAATCAAAGAAAAGTAGAAACAGGAGGAGAGTTTAACAAAGTACTGGAGAGGTGTTCGTTGAATTGGATGGAAAAACAGGACCCAGGACAGAGACAGGAACTCAAATAAGGTTCCATACATGACTGTCATATTAAAACTTTAAAGTCTATGTGGACAGGAATAATGTCTAATTTATCATGTATTTTTAGCATCTATTAGAGCATCTGACAGTGAAAATTTGGGATATATTTTCTTAATGAATGAATGTATCTAGTGTTGCTACCTGTTCACCTTGACTACTTTATATATGGTAATTGCTTGGTAATTTGTTGTTACAGGTTCCCGAAGTGCATCACATGCTTTTGTTCTTTACATTCACAATTCTTTGGAATAGCCCAAAAGGACTGCATAACTCTTTGAAAGGTCAATATTTAAGAATGACTATTTTCTCACATCTTGGAATGCTCTCTGTACTTGAGACTAATAGCCAGACCCCATGTAGAATCTAGTTCTTTGACCTGGCATTCCAAAAAGACAACATCATACTTTTCCATCCTTCTTTCTTCAGCCTACATACTCTAGCTATAATTTGCAAAACTCTCTGCTTTATTTAGCTATATTTGGTACTCAATAAATTATGTATGGTTGCAATAGACTGAATATTTGTGTGTGTCCAAAATTATTATGTTGACAGCCTAATCCCAGTGTGATAGTATTTGGAGGTCCGATGTTTGAGAGGTAATTAGAACTCTGAGGAATGAAATCAGTACCCCTGTAAGAAGAGGCCAGACAGCTAGCTAGCTGTCTTTTCACTACATGAGGAAACAAGCATAAGATGACCACCAAGAAGAGGGCACTCACCAAGAATTTGACTGCACTGACACCTTGACAACATGGTGTTAGACTTCACATCTCTGGAGTTGTGAGAAATAGCAGTTGTTGTTTGAACCACCCAGGGTATGGTAATTTGTTATATCAGCCCAAACAATAAAGACAATGGTGACTATAGTTATAATTCTTATAAAATGAGTATTTCTTGAACACCAGATATGGACAGTTATTTACCAGTACCTATACTATGTGTTTTATCTGTTATTCACTCAATTATTATAAAAATCTATGGTGTAGGCAGTAGTGACCTGTGTTTTACAGTCGGCAGAAATTAGCTGTAAGAACTTAGGTAACTTTCTAAAGGTCACTCAAAGTGGTAAAAGTAGAATATTCAAACATAGGTCTCTTGACTCTAAGACTGTCTCTTTTCAACTAAGTCACAGTGTATCTCCTAAACTGAGTGATGGCTGTCAACATAGCAGCGGCAGCAGCAGAAATATTCTAACAAAACTGTCCGTGAAGGTTTGCACTGTGCTGAATACTCTGCAGAATTTATCTAACTATTTGCATGTATGTTTAAAGCTCAGCTGTCAGCCTTTAATAGTGTATATCAGAGCAGTGACTCTGGGAAGTAGAGTGATATTCTTAGCCTATTGAACTGGAAGAGTTTCCCAGGAGACCACAAGCACATTCTGACAAGAGCTTTGAGGTCCCTCGTTTCATCCCCTGGATCTCTTCTCTGTTCTGTGGGAATCAAAATGTGGCTTTTGGCATCAGTGTGATAGGTGATGCACATCAGGTAGGAACAGTGTGGAAAATGTGAACTCTGTCTCTTTATTCCTTGACTTTATAAAACTCTTGATAGTAACATACATTGGCTTTTTCATTTAGTATGTGAATAATTCACCAAGATAACAAGACTGCTTTATATTGCTCCATTTGATCTTGGCAAAGTCATTTATCTGACCCATTCCCTCTACTCGGTCATTGAGCAAACATTTATTACACACTTTTAATGTGCCACATCAATAGACTAAAACCACTCACATCTTAATCACATCTATTTCTACTTAGCTATTTTGATTTTATAAGGAAAGGCTTAGTAAGAGGTGATTAGATTTGATGTCCTTTATTTTATAGGAAAATAAATTTAATTTCAGGTGTGTGGAGTGACTTTCTTTAAGATCACACAATAAGAAAAAAAAAAGATCACACAATAAGGGTTGTGAACCTATGTTTCCTTATTTCCAGATCAGCACCCTTTCCAGTATATCCTGCTGCTAGTGTGCCCAGGATATGAAAGGCATAGCTAGTCATATGGAAAGGAAAACATCGTGCTATGGATTTTTATGCTTGCTCCTTCACTTCAGTAGGATTGTTGATTTTCTATTTACATGATTTTGGTGGCTCTGTTTCTCAGGGAGTTTTTTATGGCTTAAATCTAGGATGTCTCCCAAAGTTCTTATGTGTTCAGATGTCAGGCTTCTGCAAGATGATAGGGTCATGGGGGCTCTATAATAGATTGATTTATTGATGAGTTTGTAGCTAAATGTCCTGCTAGGAGGTGGGGTCTGGTTGGAAGCGGTGTGTCACTGGGGTTGTGCCTTTGGAGGTTTTCTCTTCCTCTGAGGCACCTCCCTTCCCTTGCTGCCTCCTAGTTGTGTTGAGGTGTGGAGATTTCCTCTACTATGCCCTTCTGCCATGATGTTTTTACCTTGGAGCCAGGCTTCTGTGGACTGAATCCTCTGAACAGTGAGCCAAATTAAACTCTTCTTTAGGTTATGGATATCAGGTATTGGTCCTAGAGGTGGAAAAACTGACTAATACACAACTTCTTGAAGACCCTGGAATGCCTATATTTTATTGATTGTCTATTGAGTAGGTTTCTATGCAAGTATTTCTACTACTCTGAGGAGTCGAACAAAGCTGTCAAATATTGGGAAAAAAGAAGGGGACAGGATTAGAGTACTTTGGAGAAGAATGGTTGGTAGCAGATTAGCATGTGTAATGGAACAAACTGGTGATACAAGGTGAGAAGGGAAGAGAAGAGAAGATAAGAGGGAAATTATTGATGTTGAAAGCTAAGAAGCAACCATGTATGATGCAGAAAAATCAAAGGTATAGGTTATATCTATATGTACAAAATAGGAATAATAGTACTTATTCTGACTATCTCATAATATTTTGTAAGGATCTCATGGAGAAGGGTTTTTGAAGTTTAAAGGGATGATATTTGATGAAAGGGTAGTGATTAAGCATGTGGAAGAAAGAAGAGATGGCAAGGAGGTAAACAGAAAATACAGTGATTGGCAAAATCATTTGTATTGGGTGAGAGGATTAATATGTATTAAAAGAATGTAAAAAGATATATCATGCACATGTACCAAATACCCATAATGGATGTAAACATTGTATGTCATAAACATGAACTAAAATATAACAGTAATAATGAATATGGGGAAAGGAGACCTAGAGACGGAGTGGGGAAGGTCCGTGGGGGGGGGGACAAAAAAGAAATAAGATATGTTATATATTCCCTAAGATGAATATAAACTTTGTGTATTGCAAACATGTACTAATAAAATGATATGAATAAGAAAAAGAGATGCAGTAATTTGGATATGCTAATTGAATATGCTAAGCAGAAGGAATGAATAATTTAGAGGTGATAATTTAGCCTACTGGTTAGTATTGGGAATATTGGAATTAAAGAGGGACCTTATTTAGCCATTTGAGAGCTTACCAATACAGTTTTTAGATTTAACAAGTAGGCGAATAGATTTTTATAGAGGATATGTATAGAAAGATTGACAGTGATTCTGTAGATTGGTTATAAACTCAGTTAAAAAACATATACATGTTAAGTTGTCCTTGTCACACTCAAAGCAGGTGCTTAGATTGCTGGGTTGAGAAGAGATTTTGTTGATGCTTCTGGGTAAGCTTCTGGAATAGAGATACTTTTGGCATTTTCTGCTATCTTGTTAGTTTTTATTAGTGCACACTTATGGAACCATCTTGTACAGGAAATATTGGAGCTGAAATGTTTTGAAATGGATGATGTAGCTCTTAAGGAAGAAACTTTGTTTTTCACTTAATATCAATACATGAAGGCCTTTTAATGAAAAGGTATGAGAGATGCCCTGGGAATAAGTGAAGAGATCAGTATGGTATTCTTGGAGTGAAGGAGGGTATGTTTTGCCAGCTCCTCTTCGTAGTCTGTGTTCTCATTTTAACAATCCTTTTGTGGTTTCTGTGACCTGATAGATTTTCTTGTTGACTTTTGAGTTAGAAGTCCATTTGGATGAACCACTTTTTCCTCTTTGTTGAAGTAATTTTACTCATTTTTCATGGTTTTTCTCAGATTTCACTTCCAAGCAGGTTAGGTATGTCTCAACTTTGTTACAATTTACATTTTAGGCAAGATAATTTTTGTTATATGATCATTCCTATGCATTTGGGGCTATTTATCAGCACTTCTTGTCTCAACATTCTGTGTGTCAGCAGCACCTCCCACAGTTGTGACAACCTAAAATGTCTCCAGGCATTATCAGGTGTCCCTTGGGTGCAACACTTGCCAAGGGTTGAGCCATGTAGGTAAAGAAATAAGAACTTTTCTTACACATCTTCATTTAATCTCAGTGATGTTTTAGGGGGTGGAAATTAACTTTCCTGCTCATTTATTCAGTTTTGAATCAAAACTCTGCAGTTAAATTTCCAGAGGAACAGTGCACTCAATTTCTATTAGTTCTTCCTATTCCTTGAACATTACAAGTTTGCTTCTGCTTCAGGGTCTTTCCACTTCCTTCTGCCTGTGATGCTATTTCCTGGATCTTCGCAGGACTCACTGTTTCACCTTACACAGGGACCAGGTAAAATGTCACTGCCTTATCTAAAATATCACCTCTTCTCTTTCAAAATCATTACCTTTTTTTTCTTTGTAGCATTTATCATTACTTGTTATTCTATTTGTGTTAGTGAGAATAACCTTGAGTACCCTTGAGACCATAATGCCAAGTTAAATAAGTCGTACAGAGAAGATTAAATATTGCATGGTTTATCTTATATGAGAAACTCAAAGTATAAGTAATTTAAAGAGCGAAATAAAAGGTTATAGGAAATGGAGAGGTAGATCTTTTGCTGATGGAAAGGGGATGTAGGGATAAAGGGAAAGGGGAAGAAGCAGAGGGGAAGGGGAAGTGCAAAAGAATTAAGTCGTGATATGCACATGTGCTAACTCTCCTTCATGAATATATTTATTATGTATTGCAAATATGTACTCGTAAAAATACATTTAAAAAGAGAGTAGGCTTACTGTTACGGTTATGACAAGTGACTTCCAAATTTCATTGATTTAAACAATGAAATTTATTACTCATTCCTATCACAGTTTTATATTGGTTGGAGGATTATGCATTATTCGGGGACTCAAGCTCTTTCCTACATATCACTCCTTTATCTGCTAGAGTCTTGTCTTTTTCTGCTTTAGACCGGTTGACAGGGAGAGTATGGAGAATTGTGTTGAAAGTAGGTCTAGAAATGACATAATCTCTATTTCCTGCAAGTACAATGTTAGAATTAAACCACGCGGTGTTACTGAACTGCAAGGGAGAGTGGGAAATATAGGCAGGTTATGTATCCAGGAAAGAAGAGGAAATAGGGTTTTCTTTGAACCACTGTATCATATATGCCATGATATATTTATAATATTTATACATTTATTGAGCATTTCTCCAAATGGAATATAAGTTCCATAGGGGCAGGAATTTTGACTATTTTGTTTCCAATGGTATACCAAATCCTGAGAACAATGTCTGCCATGCAATTTATACTCATTAGTATTTGCTGCAAGGATCTTTGTTCCTTCTATTTTATTTTATTTTATTTTATTTTATTTTATTTATTTATTTATTTATTTATTTATTTATTTATTTATTTATTTATTTATTTATTTATTTTTGGTGCTGGGGATCGAACTCAGGGCCTTGTGTTTGCAAGGCAAACACTGTAACCACTGAACTAAATCCCCAGCCCAGCTGCAAGGATCTCTGAATCAGTATTGTTTGTGTCATCTCTTACTATTTCCACACTTAGAGAACTGTTTCTGTTATGCAGCAGGTACTCAGTTGTGTTTTGAGTGACTAAATGCATCAGTGAGTAGTGGTTTGAAATCAGAGCTGGATTTGATTGATAGGTTTTTCACAAACTGTGTCATATTGGAAAATTAACCATTGTAAGCCTTAGTTTTCTCATCTATGAAGTGAAGGAACTAAAAACTACTCCATAGGATTATTGTTAGGTGATATAATAAACAAATGCTTTACCCAGTGTTTCACATAATAAATTCTCAAAAAATGATAGCTACTTTTACCACTTTTAACCAGACTCTACTTTGAATCCCAATTGATTCATTTGTCCACAGTGGTTCAACACTGTTACAGTTTGTGTCTAGATGTCCCCCCAAAGCCTCACGTGGTAAGAGGTGGCTAGATCTACAGTGTGTGATGCTAGGATTAAGAGATTAAGAGCATGTGATTACTAAATCAACCCACTGATTGGTTTAGCACACCCTAATCCTAGCAGCTTGGAAAAGATATAAGGTACAGGAAGAAGCTGGTTAGGCCCCTTACTTGCATCCCTTCCTTTCCTTACTGCCTTCTGCCTGTCTGCCATGCCACCTTGCCTGGGACCCAGCTGACTGTGGACTGAAACCTCTACAAACTGTGAGCCAAATAAACCTTTCTTCCCCTAACTTTGGGTGTCAGGTGTTTTGTCTCAGCAATGAGAGAAGAGTAACTAATACAGAATTTGGTACCAGAGAAGTGTGGTTGTTGCTGGGACTATACTTGACCATGTGGTTTAGCAACCTTTGGATTTGGCTTGTGGGAAGGAGAAGAGTTAGGAAAGGTTTGGAAATGTCACTTACAGGAGAAGCCCTGGAAAATCTTTGTAGGTTGATAGCGGGAGATTCTGGTCAGAGCTCAGAAGACTAGAATGTTGAGAGGAAATTTGCCAGTACAGATCAGGCTCGGGAGGTTTCTGCTGGGAAGAAGGACCACATTGGACTCCAGACCATGTGTATTATGGCTTGGCAGAAAGTTTATCTAAATTTTTCTTGTGTCCAGAGACTTTGCCTGAGACTGAGATCAAGGGTGGTGGACTAATGAATCTTGCAAAATAAATTTCAAGGCAGTCTAATGTTGAGGTGGTGGCATGGTTATTGTTGGGGGCTTTTAGCCAGATTTGTGTTGAAAACCAAGAGCAAAGAGCCCAGCAGAATGATTCAAAATGTTGTGAGTTTGCCCATAAAGGAAGCTCCAGTAAAGTTGTAGCGTGCAAAGATGGAATGAAAGAGAGACTCGTTGCTGAAAAAAAACAGCAAGAAAAAGCTGGGTATTTCAGAAGAAGATGAGAGGAAACATGGCCCAAGGACATCACAGGAAACAGCAGGACTCCAGCCTTTGCAGCCTTGGAGTTGCAAAGGTGAAAGACTCTGGTTTGAGAAGGAACCCCCAGAGCACCATATTCCAGAATGGCGGCGGCCTAGGGAAGTTGTTCCTCGGGATTTGGTTCAGTGTGCTCAGTGATCCAGGCACACGACACCTACAGACAAGAATGAAGGAAGCCTGGCAGACCCTGGCGTCATCCTTGTGGCCCTGGTTTTAGGTTCATGCAGAATGCAAGAGTTGTGGGGTCAGGAAGGCTTCCACCCGGATTTCAGAAGAAAGCCTAGGAGGCCAGGCAGTGTGCCCCTGAGAGGGCGGTGTGTGAAGCTGTGAGTGTGAAACGAAAGGTGCACTGGAGACCCCAGAAGTTTGGAGAAGCCAGGAACATGGATCGCCTGAGGAAAACTGCAAGGAAGGAGCAGAACCAGCCCAAGAGAGAAGCCCTGGGAGCTACCACCACCGGAAGTGCCGTAGGGGTAGAGCCACCCAAGCCCCTTGGAGTTCAGACTCCATCACAGATCGCTTCTGATGCTGCACATGGAACTACAGGACTTAATGTTTGCCCTGCTGGATTTCAGAATTGCTTTGGTCTCATTCCTTTTAATTGCTTGTGAAATGGAAATGTTTATTTTGTGCGATTGTATGTTGGAAGTGCTTAACCTTCTTTTTATTTGTACAGGGCCTTGCAGCTGAGAGTTTGCCTTAAATCTCAGGGGAGACTTTAGATTTGGACTTTTCAGCAGTGCTGAAACTGTTGGGACTTTGGCAGCTCTTGGAGATGGACTAAATGCCTTTTGCATAAAGGGATATGCATGAGTCTTTGGGGGTCCAGGGGCGGAATGTTATATTTTGTGTCTAGATGTCCCCTCAAAGCCTCATGTGGTAAGAGGTAGCTGGATCTAGAGTGTGTGATGCTGGGATTAAGGGCACATGGTTACTAAATCCATCCACTGATTGGTTTAGCACCTAATCCTAGAAGCCTGGATAAAATATAAGGTACAGGAAAAAGCTGGTTAGGACCCTTGCTCGCATCCCTTGCTTTCCTTGCTGCCTTCTGCCTGTCTGCCATGCCACCCTGCCTCGGACCCAGCTGATTGTGGACTGAAACCTCTACAAACTGTGAGCCAAATAAACCTTTCTTCCCGTAACTTTGGGTGCCTGGTATTTTGTCTCAGCAATGAGAGAAAAGTAACTAATACAAACACATATAATTTTTACATCTTCACTCATTGGAGTGATATAAGCATAATCTTATATGTTTATTTTCTTTCATTTAATCATTTATTCATCTGTTCATCCAACTGTTTATAACTCATCTGTTTAAGATACTTTGTTAGGCAATGTGGAAAGATAAGAATAACATCATTCACTGTGAAGTTTATATTTAGAAGATTATAATACAATGTGGTTAATTCTATATTTATTAACACATTCAAGGATAAATGTGAGAGACTGTTTATTTTAAAGAAATATGAATAGTCTGTAAGTAAGAAGCGACTCCCAGGATCTTATTCATGGGAATTCTATATTAATCGTGTAATATAATTACCCTTCCCATCATTATTTGAATCTCCTTTAGAGTATCACTTGTCTTGAAGATCTAAAATAATGCTTTCTAAATTAAGATATTCTTTGCTAGTACTAGAAATTGACTTGAGATATTTAGCTCCCATACATATATTAGAAAGTTGAAAATATGCCATGAGTAAATTTAAAAAAAGAAAAAAAGTTATCATTTGATTGGTCAGTTGATTACATGATAGCACCAAAAGTGGTCCATCTTTCAAGGACTAATTTAAGTCCCATCAACTACTAGGGGCCATTCTAGTGAGTTAATCTGTCATCTTAAAAAGTGTATAGTTTATTATTACTGTTTCACATATACTAGCTGAATTCTCTCATTGTCTCATTTTCATATAAGCAAATTTAGAGCACGAACCATATCTTTATTGATTTAGTTTGTTTTTGGCATTTCTTATTGTTTGGGCATGTAGTAAATGCTTAGGAAGTTCTTTGAATTATAGAATTTAGAGGATACTTAGAGGGCATGTTGTCCAACTTCTTACTCAAGAGAGATCCCTTTTTACAGAAAACTCAAGGAATAGTTTAGCCTCTGCTTTAAATGGCTCTAATGAAAAGGAGATCATTTTTAAAAGGCAACTTATTTCACTGTTGGATACTTATTTCATTAAATGGTTACTTTTTGATATTTATCTGAAATCTACCCATTGGTGGTTCTAGTCCATTCTATTAGTGCAAGTCTGATAGTGCAGTCCTTCTTTTGCTTGTTAGCTCTTCACATTTTGAAAACAATTGTAGTGTATCTCTTCAGGTTTTGCTTCTCATTTATTAAACATTAGGAGTGGCTAATGTGTTATCAGTGTGAGGATACATTTGTTATTGTTACATTCGATTTTTTTAGCTTCTCTTCATTAAATATGGATCACAAATGGCTCAACAAGGTCATGATTCACTTATGTGAGTATTTTGCTCCTGCTTAAATTGTGAATTTGAAAGGGACCAAAGTTCTTTAAAGTTCTGTGTTCTGAGTAATACATTTTCATAATGAGGACAACTTATATTTATTAATGTTTTTGTAATATTGATCAACCAGAACTTTTTTATATTAACTTTCACAAGCTTGGCTAAACATCTGTGCAGTTGATTTTTGCACAAGGTGAGAGCAGGAATCTATGTTTATCTTAGTTAATTTTGATCTAACATCTTTACTAATGAAGATTGTTTGAATCTTAAGTCTGACAGTGATGTTCATGGCTAGCCTCCTGTCTTTGAAGCATCTGAAAAATTGTGAAATAGGCACTTATTTTTCCTCAATCTTGAATAAAAATATTGAACTCTTTGAGTAGTGACTTTTTCTGGGAAATGTCAAAAGTTAATATTGCCATGTTTAAATGCTGTCATTTCTTGATTTTTATAATCTTTTCTTATATTCATTTATCATCATTGATCCATTTGCAAGAGTATTGTACTCCCAAGAATGGGATGGAAAATTAGGGAATTAACAACATTTAACCATTCAATGAGCCTTGTAGACATCTCTTATTTCATATACAGTGTTTGTTCTTTGGTTCAGACACTTGTCATCTCTCATCTAGACTTTTGCTGCAGCCTCTCAACTGCATTTTTTGTGTAGTTTCTACCTTCTCCAATCTGTTGTCCATATTACTCCCAGGGGGGGTGTTCTTTATATAAGGCAAATATTGTGATTTCACTACTTAAGATCTATTCATAATTTCAACTGTTTAGTGATAAAGTAGAAGGTTCTTAATATACTTATACAGTTCCCCATAGTGTGACTTCTGTTTAACACTCATAGCTTTTTTCTTGCATCTCTGGACCATTTATTTCAGAGCAACTTACCCTTTCCAAAATTACAGCTGCACACTGTGGCTGCCTCGTGGACATCTACTGAAGATTCACTTCAAATTTTACATATTACGTTTTCCTCTGGAAAAACTTTCTGGATTCTTCCCTTTCCTTTACCAACATAGGGGGCTTTTTACTTCATTCTTCAGATCTCCATTTTACAGTGGGCTTCTGTATATCAGAGAGTGTAAAATTTATTTGATTATACTTGTTTTTACACTTATACTTGTTTAGCTCACCTCCGTGGCCTACACTCCTTTTGTTTTTTTTTTTTTTTTAATTTACCTACACTCCTTTTGAAGGCTGTCCTAAATCTTATTCCTCTCTGTGTCTCCAGCACCTAGCACAGTGCCTAGCATAGAGTCACTAGCCAGTGAATGCTGAGGAAGATTAATGAGACCACTAAAAACCTTTAATAGGCCACAGTTTGGAGAACACTGCTGAAACTCTTTGAATATTGAATTTGGCAGAAATAGATTAGGAAAACCAGCCAGATGTTGTTTTTAAGGGTTCTGTTTTTAGCATGTAAATTAAAATTTCATTTAGAAGTACAAGTCTATTTGGGAAGCAGAATGCAGTTGTAGAGTTTGACAAGATTACATATGTAAATTCTCTAAAGGCTGATCCATCATCATGCCTTCCTGAAGCAGTACAATCTGCATGGAAGGAGAATGGTTTCCAAATTTGAATGGTAAGGGGAACCATCTCAGACTTCTTTTTCTTTTAGTTTTCCTGCCTAGCTCATTCAGGTACCACCTCTTGAATTATTCAGTTTAAGTCACCACTACAGAAACAGATTTTCTTATTTTCTATCTGTGAAAATGCCGTAAACCTTAAATCTCACAGTTAGATTGTACTGCTGTCCTGCTAAATATCCTTCAGAGACAGGCTTTTACCACCTTCAAGATAAAATCTAAGCTTCTTAGCACATTCTTTTTTTTTTTTAGTGGTACATTTTAGGAATACATAATGATAACATTCATCATAGGGAATTTGTACCTGTACATAGTGCCTTCCATAATTTAATTCCTGTCTCCCTTCCCAGACCCACACCTCATTTCTCCATGTATAATCTTCCTGGAACTACTTTGCACACTTCTTTAGTTGCCTGCTTTTTACACTTATTGTAGGAAAGTTCCAGTGGCGTGCCCTCTTGGAAGCCTTCTGTGAAGAAAGTATAGATGCTGGTTCTCTGTGCTCTTGTTGGGTACCTTGAGCATTGCACTGAAAGTAGTGTTTTACTTATTTGCCTTTCCCAGTAATATCCTTGAGGACAGGAACTTTTCAGATTTATATTTGTATTACCAAAACTTAGCGTAGTGGGTACAAATAGTTTTGTTGAGTGAGTTAATAACTACATACTTATAGCCTAGGAGGTAATTTTAAAATTAAAGTGAATTTTAAAATTCAATTGAATATTCATTTAAACAACTATTTATTGCAACTACACTAGGTACTTTTTAGTTTTACAATGAATATATCTGTATTAATAGCAATTGAAAGATATATAGTTTTTTGTATTACGACCAGCATGTAAGTGCAAATTTAGTATTTCAGTGACTCATTGGGAAGTAGACATTAAAGCATATGTAAATAACTAATACAAAATAGAAGATGTATAAATAGAATCCTATATAAGACCAAGGGTAGGAGATTATTTGCTGTAAATTGTTGGGAAATTGGATACAAACTAGTCCTTTAGGGAAAAATGGGTCAACTACTTTTTTTTTTTTAACAGCTGTGAGATGAAAATAGAGAAATCTAAGACCATAGTTTTGCTGAAATTGGGCTCATCCATGGACATACAATTAAAAAATAGCCAAGCAAATACTCAGTCTTAGGTCTGTATCTCTCCAAATCCTATTCAACCGAACTGAACTGTTATACTGAATTTTCCTTTTCGCAGAAGTAGAACTTTTTTTTTTTTTGGTTTAATAGTTTACTGCATGGTTAGCTTTTCCAGTGTTAATATTCTGTGTGTATCCTTTTTTTCTGAGTGAAATATTGATTTACAGCTGTTTCTTATATACTCCTGTTAGTTCTGGGCACAAGATAGGGTGGGTGAAAAAATGGCCGTCAAATACAAATTTGGTAATTGAAACATTTTATGACTGATTGTAGCTTAACAACCTAGATCCTTTATTTATGCTGTAGATGTGTATGCCTAAAGAGAGGGTATGTGTATTTAGAAAATTATTTTTAGATGTTTTCTTTTTTTGTGAGTTCTTGCAATATACCTTGTAAATATTTGTACTGTATAATGAAAACAAATATGGAAATATTTTATGAAATGATAGGAAGAAGCTACATAATGGGTATAAGTTCACTGAAGTTAAAACCCTCAAATGAATAAGTTTTCTTTTTAAAAACATTCTCAAGAAGAAATTTTAGAATTATTTTCTTGGCTGAGAATTTGTGGACTAAATTTCATCTTCAGTATAATTTTCTCTTGAAATCATGAAACCCAGGAAATATGGCTTTATAATGGAACTTTTGACAGACCCTTTAACTGCATGTCATTTACCCATAGAGGTAATTTGCTATCTCTTTGAAGTTGTTTCTGGTTTATGAGGTGGAATACATGTTCTATATAAAGGTCAGTTTTAATTAATAAGCTGTGCAAGCACAAGGGCCTGAGTTCGATCCCCAGCACCACAAAAAAAAAATAATAAATAAATAAAATTAATAAGCTGTTTTCTTCATTTTCAAGCAATATGAATTGCTCATAATGTTTATGTGAAATAATTTTCCTGTAAAAATAAAACAAATTGAGCTTTTGTCACATTCATTAGTAGTAACTACTTAAAATGTGAAAAATTATACATTGCCCCCAAGTCTATCTCTAGATATCCCAGCAGGCCTATATATCAGAGTGAAATAAGATACATAATTATTGTATTATTTCACCAGTTACATATTACATTTATAGATACACATCTTTCTTTTTTCTTTCCCAATATGCTCATAACTTTTGTTTCTATGTATTTGTTATCCATGTGTAATTTTTCAGAATCTGTACAGTCAGTATCAGCAAGGTATATAAACAATCACTATCAGGTTAAATCTGTTCTTTCTTAGAGACTGTCTTAGTCATTTTCCTCATTGCTGGGACACAGTACATAACACCTGTCACTTAATGGAGCAAAGGTTCATTTTGCTCATGTTTTCAATCCATGGTCAGCTGGCTCTACGGCGGGAGAGAATGGTGAAAGGGTCGGACGGACCTGTTTTGGTGACCGGGAAGTAGAGCATGAAGGGAGGAGCTAGAGAGGGAGATGCACCCTTTCAGGTCATGCCCTCAGGGACTGTCTCTTCTGATTGCTTCTTCCCCACAGCACACTGACCTGTGGATTCATCAATGGATCAATCCACTGTAGAGTCCAGCACCCTCATGATCCAGTCACCTTCCCAAAGCTCCACCTCTCAACACATGAGACTTTAGCGGGAACACTCTAGATCTAAACTGTAACAGATAAACCTCAATTGTGTTATTCAATATTTTTTCTAAATTTACTACATTAAAAAAATTCATTGTGTTCTATCTTTGTTTGGACAGAAATATTTTGTACACTGTAAGGGTGTTTTAGTATATTAATTTAGTTAAATTAATATACTAGATGCTACAGTATTCAGTATTCTTCAAACAAAAGACTTGCACCAAGCCATTCTTCATGGATTTCAATTTAAATTCTTTCTTTCTTTTTTCTGAATCTTCCTTAAATTTTACAGAATTAGATCTTTTATTCTTTTTGTTAAATATATTTATTCAGTAGGTATCCTGATGATGATGATGATGATAATGGTATAATATTAACCAACTACTTAGTAAAGACTATATTCTAGGTTATTTACATATACTTTGTGTAATACCCAGAGCAGCAGTGCACATTTGTGAAATAGGCTCAGAAAGATTACTTAAGAATGAGCACACTGCATTATGTTTCTGTTTTTTTTTTGGTGCTCAGGTTTGAACTCAGGACCTTGTGCTTGCTAGACAAGTGCTCTACCACTTGAGCTAAATCCCCAATCTTGCAATATGTTTCTGAATTAAGTGAATTCAGACTGAAATCTATGTGATTGAAATCCACATTTTTATTACTATTTCCTGCTCCTAAAGCAAATGTGAAGTATTTTAGAATAGGAGAAAAAAAAAGAATTTGAATCTGAAAATATGGGTGAAAGAACTGTGTAGGAATGTCATTAAAATGTACAAAAGTCAAAAAATCAGAAGTTATTTCATAACAATGATAACTGTCACCTTGGATTATTTTGTACTATTGTAAATAAAGTTTTTTTTAATAATTTCTACATGCATGTTGAATGTGATTTAGATATGATTTCTCTGAGACTAGTAACTCTACAATTGTGTATTTAAAAGGTTTACCATTATATTGAATTAACAGTGCAAGCTATAGGTTTTTCTTCCCTTTTTTGTCTTGGAGTCAGTATATTCATGTTTTGCAGTATCTTTCATTGACTATTTGTTTTTATAATTATTTATCTTAATAAACTATAAATGTAAAATGCTATTTTTTCTGTAACAAATTTAAAGTTTTAAACACATCCCTTGTGCTTTCACAGGTAAACAAAAGATAGTAGTCAATTTAACATGAGACTTAGCTTCTAAAAGTCCTTTTTATTTTTGTAATTCAAAGAATATTTATAGATGACTAACATTGTGCCATGCATTGTGTGATACTTGGGGCAGAAACAGGGAAAGTAAAGATAAAAAGATACAACATTAGTCTCTTCTGATGAGAAACATATCAGTAGAAGTAAAAAGAAATTAAAATTTAAAAAAGTAGTGCCATAGTAAAGATGTAAACAATATTCTATGGACACAGAGGAACAATAACTACCTTTACATGGGAAAGTCTGGTAAGACTTCTGAAGGAGATGACATTTCATGTAGGTCAGTAGGTAAGTAGCATTTTCCCATAAGGAAAAGGAAAATATTCAGGCATATTAATAAAAGACTTCCAGTATTTGCATGTCATTTGGTTATGTTTTGGTATTTATACCCCTCTTCAACTCCCTTCACATAATATTTGAGAAGCTTTTTAGTGTCGAAGCTCCTTCTAGTATCTTGATTTCCAGCACTACTCAAGAAAGGATAAAACAGCCATCAATAACAAAGTCAAACCATATTTTGGCATGCAGCAGACAACATTTAAAAGCAGCAACTATGATACCATTGACAAAACCAAATAAAATAACAAAGGCAGTAGAGTGAAATACAAACCAGACATTGACATACCACAAGAACCAATAAACTACAGCTATACCACCATTAACAATAGAAAAGAATTCAGCAATAATAGCACAGTGTCAACTATCTAAGAATTATCTAATAATTGACTAAGAATTAATCTGAATAATAATAAAAGTCAAGGGGGTGTGCTAATGAAAAAAATGAAAGAAGTAAAATTTGTGAAAGAATGAAAAGGAAGATTGGAAGGGAAGGAGGGAAAAATGAGATTAAAAATTTAATTAAAGAACCAAAGGATGTTATTAGAATTAGATGAAGTAACAGAAAAAACACAAAAAAGAAAAATAAGAATAAAGAAACAATAAAAGAAAAGTAAAAGGAAAAAAAAAACCCATACGACCCCCCCCTCCACCTTTGAACATGAGAATTTTGGAGGACATTTTAGATCTAAAGCAGAACAAGGTTTATTAATTTTAGTGTGTTGAGTCTTTTAATCTCTTTTTATCCCTAGTTTTATTTCTTATATCTAAGTCTACATATCTGGCTACAATACAGTTTTTGTAGCTTGCTTTCAATTTTACTGTTTTATATATAAATTAAGAAATTTTAAACAATATTTCCAGTATTTTTCCTATCTTTTGTGGTATTGTTTCCATACACTGTAGTTTTCATGTAGCATAAACATGTAATATGCTGCTAATAGTTTTTCTTTAGACAGTTATTTATCTTTCAGACTGATTAATAAGAAAATTTGTATTTACTTTCATGAATACTATTTCAGAAACATTTCATTTCTTTGTATGATTGTAGTTTATATACGATGTCATTTTTCTTGTCTTTGAAGAATTTTACTTGATATTTCTTGTTACACAGGTTTGAAGATAATTTTCTTATCTTTTGTTTTTCTTAAAATACCTTTTTTATTCTTTTTTGAAAGTGCCTTCAGAAGAAGGTTAAAAGAAAAGTAAGATGAAAGGGGAAAAAATGGTAAAGTGTAGTTACACTTGTTGCAAATAGGGAGGGGTGGGTGAATGGAAGGGAGGGGAGGGGAAGGGGGGAAGAGGGGGGGAAAACCAAGGTGTATCATGTACAGGTACAAAATAACCATGTTGATTATGAACATTATGTATACAATGTACCAATACATGTTCTTGGTAAAAAATAATAAAAAAAATTAAAAAAAAAAAAAGAAAGTGCCTTCAGTGGTTAAAATTTTTAGATTAACTTTTTCCACAGTATTTTAGAGATGCTATTACATTGACTTGCAGTTTGTTTAATTTGCGATGAGAAATTATTTTTGAATCTTATTTCTGAATTTTGTATGTGGAATTGTTATTTTAAATATTATATATCTAGTTGTAAAATTTTAAATTTATTTTACTTCCTTCTACTTGGATCTATAGCTGGATATCTTTCATTAGTTTTGGAAAATTCTTAGTTTTTACATCTTCGGATAGTTTTTCTGCCCTGCCCTTTCTCTCATGTCCTCTATAGCTTTTGTTTGCCATGTTGTCTCTTTTTCCTTTTCCTTTTAAAATTTCTCTTTGTGTTCCTGTTCAGGTTATTTTTTATTGATCTAGAGTTCACTGATTCATTCTTCAGCTGTGCCAAATGTACTGATGAATGCATTGAAGATATTGTATTCTTTTACTGTATTTTTAGTTTTATCATTTCCTTTTGGCTCATTGTTGTAGTGTTTTTCTGTCTGTTGAAATTTCTCATTTATTCATGCATTTTGTTTTCTTTTTCTACTAGCACTTTTAACACATTAATTAATTTTAATAGTTCATTGTGTGTTAATTCCAATATCTGGTTATTTCCAGCAGTAGTTCTCCTTAGTTTTTCTTTCTAGACAGATTTTTTTTTTTTTTTGATGTTGGGGATTGAACTCAGGGCCTTGTACTTACAATGCAAGCACTCTAACCACTGACCTAAATCCCCAGCCTCTAGACAGATTTTAAAAGAAACTTTATAATTCCTAATTTATGATTGAATATTGGCTTTCTAATGTAAAACAGTAGAGAATTATATAAGAGTACTATTCGATACTGGATATTGCTACCCTTCTTTACTAGGTCATTTGTGTTACCCTAGTCAGTAGTTCAGCCAGATTTGAGTGTTACTGCTTTTATAGTTACTTGTAGTTTGCCGCTGGCTTCAGCTTCTTCTAATGTTACTTCATTCTTGAGGGAAGTGGGTTGCTAAATGAGTTTTCCTCAATATTCTGCTGTACTCTACATTTCTGGCCTTTCCTAGGTAACTGTGCCACATGGTGGTTCTTTCCATGCTTCTGTTCATACCCTAGAAGTAGATTACTATTGTTTATTATCTAGGGCTTGCTAGTTTGGTGTGGAGAGAATAGGATTGTTTGCTGTTATATTGCTCTACCCTCAGTCTTAAGAAGGCTGTATATGCTCTGGTTTTTGGGTGGAGTTTTTCTCAGTAACTTCTTTCCTGTTGCACCAAACTGTCTTGAGTCTTTGATGGGTCTTGTGTGAAACAGTTTTCTGCTCCTCTTAGAAACTATCTAAAAATGTTGAGGATTGGGGATTTGGCTCAGTGGTAGAGTGCTTGCCTAGCAAGCGCAAGGTCCTGAATCCAATCCCCAGCAACCAATCAATCAATCAATAAAAAAAAAATAAAAATGTTGATACAAAATACTGAGCCTATGATTGTTTCATGTCTGTCTTCCAGATGTAGGAAATACTTCTTTTATTGTTCTTCCTCATGAAATGTCTCACTTGTACACTAAGATGATACTGTTTGTTTTTCTTCACTAGTAGCATAAAGCTTTCTTTCTCAAAAGAGATGACATTCATGGAATTTCATGTCTGTCTTTAACAGAAGCCATTACCTTTCTCCAGGCATGTACCACAAAAAAGGACATTTTCTTTTCCAGTGCTCTGGTGCTAATCTTTCACCTGAATACCTGGTAGAGAACTGTACAGAAGAATCTCTAAGCAGATGTGAATTCTTTAGGTGTTTATGGTTCTCATTTGTTCTGTGCTATAATCTCCCATATTCAGTGCATTTGCACTGAACTACATTCCTCAGCCTCCTTTTATTTATATTTTTATTTTTTTAAATTTTGAGATGATGTCTCACTGAGTCACTGAATTTTCTAAATTGTGCTTGAAATTGCAGTCCTCCTGCCTCAACTTCCTAGAATACTGGGATTATAGTCATGCATCCCAGCACTCAGCTCATATTTCTTATACTTGACCTATAATAATTAAAAATGCCCTTAATTTTCTTATTTACTTGTATTTTACCTAGTTTTTCTTCTGTCTGTTCTTTGTAATACAAGAGTCAGTGCTTTCATCCTCTCTTTGGGGTGGAGCCTCACATTCCTTTGATGTCAGATTATTTGGTTGCTTCCTTATCTCAGTTCTTTGATGGATTTGAGGAAGTTATGATTTTATACCTGGGATATTTCTTCTTAAGTTAGAAGCAATGTTCTTTCTATTTTTCTGCATTTTAAGTGGAAATAAAACCATAAAACCTTTAAAAAATTTAAATTTATCTTAGGAAATAGAACTTCTATCCTAATTTAATAGTTCCCAAATTATTTCTGAAGATTGAACATTTGGAAGTCATAATGCTATTTATAGAACAGTTGCTTCATTCTAATTAAAATAATTGAATATATATTTGTGAAAAATTAGATACCAGTTATTAAATAATTGATGTAATTTAATGAACATCTTTTGGCTTTCAATAATGATAGTAGTGTTTTAAAATTGAATTCTTTTAACACAGCTCTGCAACCTGGGTTTCCTAATCTCTTTTTATGAATGACAGGAATTGAGTTTGAAAGTTTTTAAGTTGGTTACATTGGCTCACAGAGAAGTTCTGTGAATTAGAGGTAAAATCTTAGCCCATATCTTTTGGATTTCAAAATATATCCTCTTTCCATTATACCACAATATGTAGTTAATTTATTTTTGCCTAGATAGTTTTGCCTATTTAATGAATGGGAAGGAAGATAAATTAAGGTCTAAATCTTATTGGATTTCTATTGCTAAGTAATCTTTGATTTCTGTTTAATATGAGTTATTTCTTTAAAAATAGGCAACAATATGGGAAATGATGATGTCATTGGAGGAAATGTCAGCAAATATATGGTGCTTCCTGCTGGATACTGTGGACAGCCCAAGAAAGGACATCTTATCTTTGATGCTTGCTTTGAAAGTGGTAAGTGTATTAAAGAACTTGGCTTTTAAGCGTCTGGTAAGGCTTTTTTCAGAATCCACTTTTATTTGACAATTCAGTGGGATTCAACCTACTTAATATTTTACCATAATAAACAAATAGTTGGGAAAAAGTTCATTTTGAAGGAATTAAGTTCGAAATAAGGATTTTTTTATTTGCTGTAAATGATTAAAAATATAATTGATGATGTTCTTTTATGATAAAAGTGGAATGATTTTACTATTTATGAATGGTTATTTATTGAATACTGTGTACTTGACTCTGTGTGACGTGCTTATGAAACTTAGTCTATGGGAGAGAGGAAGTTTCCCTATTTAAAAAATGATTAGAGAAGAGACTTAATTGAATTTTAAAAAGACCAAAAGTAATATTGCCTCATAATGTTGCATGCTGTGGATATTCTGAAGAGGGGGATCAAGACTGGATTGTATGTTCCCATCCGCTTTGAGTTTTTCTTATTAATCTTTTTATGTTCTGAGCTCTGTACTCTGAATGGCGCACAGGGGATTTGCAGACTGTGTTGAGAATATTAATGAAAAGGGTAAACATGATGTTATTTTGTAAATATATTAATATCCTTTAGTTCTGAAGAAAATCGATGTGTGTGCACACATGTATGTGCATGTATGTATACATGTGTGTATGTGTGCCTGTTTGAATAGATATCCCATTGTCAATTTTTATAAAAGTTCTCTGATCTCTCAAACATAGTTATTTATATCAAATAGTTGGAGAATTTTTTTCAGTGGGGTTTTTCCACTCTTTTGGGATGCTGGGAATTGAACCCAAGACCGCAGGATGCTGAACAAGTGCTGTATCATTAAAGTACATCCTCAGCTTTTGTTTATGCAGTGTTTTCCTTTTTTAATTATTCCACATTATATTAGTTTGAGATGGGTGACATAACAAGGTACCACCAACTGAGTGGATTAATCAACAGACATTCATTGTCTCTCAGTTCTGGAGGCCAGAAGTCTGAGATCAAGGTATGAGGAGGACTGGTTCCTTATAAGTGTTGTGTGGAAGCATCTGTCCCATGCTTCTACTCTACCTCTGATGGATTGTTAGCAATCTTTTGTATTCCTTGATTAGTAGAAGCATTCTCTCTGCCTTCATCTTCATATGGTGTTCTCCCTGTGTGTGTCTCCAAATACCTCTTCTTACAGATATGTTATTTACACTGGATTATGACATGCTCTAATTTTTTACTTTAACTTGATTACATCTGCATGACTTATCTCCAAGTAAAGTCAAATTCTAAGGTACTGGAAACTAAGATTTTCATGTATAAATTTTGAAGGGACAAAAATTCAACCCATAACTCAGTATTATAATGTTGTCCTTCCCGTCAGACCTGATACTATGCACATAATTACGACAAATTCCTTCTCTTCCTCCTCCCTCCTCCCTTCCTGCTTTCCTTTCTGCCTCACCCTTCTCCTATCCCTCCTCCCTCCTCTTCTCCCTCCTTGCCCTATCTTTTCTCTCTGCCTTCCCCTTCTCCATTTCTCTTTCCTCCCCCTGCATCCCCCTTCCTTTCCCTTCCTCATCTTCTTCTTTCCTTGTAATGGTGTCTGTTCAGGGATATACTTGGTGCCTAGACTATCTTTGATTCTTTTTACCTTGATTAAAGACCAAATAGCCCTTTACAATAATACCTTTGTGAAACTGTTTTGAATTATCTACAGACTGAATTAATCTACATTTCTTTCCTAAAACATGCTTCCCTTAACTGTATTAATCATTTTTTTGTGCCTTACCAAAAAGCTTAGTACAAGAAATTACCCATTTTAACCATATAATTGCTAAGTGAACCTACAGTGTGTGAGGGATTGCTTATATCAAGTAGATCTGTGCTAATTTCATCCAGATATACCATCACAGACAAACCTAGAAGTGTTGTGTAATCTTAACACTTAAATCTTTATCTCAGGTTGTGATATTTATGTAAGTGTTGTGTATTTAAATGGGGATCTCAAGAAGCACAGATGAGACAGTAAACTGAATTATCCAAGAAAAGAAGAAAATCCAATAAAGTACGTTTTTTTTGAAAAGGTACAGCTATGGTTGTAGGTAGAGTTGGTAAGAGGAATCCCATGCTGTATAACTCATGCACAGCTTCCATATCTCCTTTACTTTAGAGAAGATGTTCTGGCTTATCCCTTTGGATACCTAAAAATTCTGTCCAGTGACAGACCACTGAATCTTTATAAGATTAATATTCCAGAGTGAACTTCAAGCCAAAACTGATCGGATAAGGCAAAGAAGGTCACTATGTATTGGTTAAGGGAACGATTCAACAATTATAAATATATATGCACGAAATATTGGGACATGCAACTTCATAGAACAAATACTGCTGATCCTAAAAGATCAGATAAACATCAGCCTAATTATATTGGGGGACCTCCACACCCCACTATCACAAATAGCTAGACAAAAACTTAACAGAGAAATAGGAGAGTTGAGCAAAACCCTTGAACAAATGGATTTAATAGATTTCTATGGAATGTTCTACCCAACAATTGAATACATATTCTTTTCAGCAGCACATGAATCTTTCTCTAAAACGGACCACATACTATTCCACAAAGCATTTTTAAATAAATAACAAAAATTGAAATTACTTTGTGTATATTATCCTATTATAGTGCAGTGAAACTAGAAATCACTTGAGAGTGAAACCACTCTCAAATGGTTTCACTCTCAAATGATTATGGGAACACATGAGATTATGGTAACACATGAGATTAAACAATACACTCTTTTTTTTTTTTTTTTGTGGTGCCAGGGATCGAACTCAGGCCCTTGTGCTTGCAAGGCAAGCACTCTAATCACTGAGCTAAATCCCCAGCCCTAAACAATACACTCTTGAATAATCAATGGGTTGTGGAAGAAATCAAGGAAGAAATTAGACAGTTCTTAGAATCAAAGAATAATGCTACTACAGTATACCAGAACCTATGAGACTCAATGAAAGTAGTCCTAAGAGGGACGTTTATAGCTATGAAGGCCCACTTCAGAAAAACAGAGCAAGCCCAAATAAATAGCCTAATGATGTACCTCAGAGTTGTAGAAAAACAAGAACAACCCAAATCTAAAGCTAGTACAAGGAAGGAAATTATAAACATCAGAGCACAAATTAATGAATCAACACACACAACAAAAGAATGAATCAGGGCAAATTAAAACAGCAACTGAGGTTCCATCTCACTCCAGAAAGAATGGATATTATCAACAAATCAGTCAATAACAATTGCTGGAGAGGCTGTGGAGAAAAAGGAACACTTCTCCACTGTTGGTGGGAGTATAGACTGGTGCAACCACTATGGAAATCAGTGTGGAGATTCCTCAGGGCACTAGGACAAGTTCCATTTGATTCAGCTATTCCTCTGCTTGGTATCTTCCCAAAAGAATTAAAAGCATCATACCACAGCAATACATGCACTTGCATGTTTATAGCGGCACAGTTTGTAATAGCTAAATCTTGGAAACATCCCAAATGTCCATCAACCGAGGAATGGATAAAAAAAAAAATATACAATGGAGTAATACTCTGCCATAAAGAACAATTAGCCTGAGGCATTTCTAGGTAAATAGGTGCATCTTGAGACCATACTCGTAAGTAAAATAAATCAGACACACATGTTTAAATACTGCATTGTGTCTCTGGTGTGAGAAATTGAAAGTGTAAATAAAGACTAAAATGTATTATATTGGGAAAGGAAAGAAAGTGTTCAAATGGGAAAGGAAAGAAGGGAAGGGAAAGGGGAAAGGAACAGAGGGACAAGAGAAATAAGAAATAGAAGGAAAAAATGGAAACAAAGCTTTTGTAAATAAGGAGGGAGGAGGAGGTGAAGGGAGGGGAGGGGAAAGGGAAAAAAGAAGCAACAAGATATATCATGTACAGGTACAAATCTCCTATGATGAATGTTGTCACTATGTATATCTAAAATGTACCATTAAAATAAAATTAAAAAAAAAGAATGAATCAGGGATTGGGGATTTAGCTCAGTGGTTAGAGTACTGGCCTTGCAAGCAGAAGACCCTGAGTTCAATCCCCAGCACCACTCCTCCCCCAAAAAAGAAAGAATCAAGAGCTATTTTTTTAAAAAATAAATAATACAGACAAACCCTAAATCACACCTACAAAATGTGGAAAGAAAAGACCCATTTCCATGCAATTAGAAATGAAATCGGCAAAATACAATAAGCACTGCCGAAATCCAGAGTATTAGCAAATATTTTGCAAACCTGTGCACCATTAAACTGGAGAAGACAAAAGAAATGGATAGATTCCTAGATATACATGAATTACCAGAACTTACCTAACCATGATATAAGTACTCTGAATAATCCAGTAACTAGCAATGAAATTAAGGCAATAATAATAAACCTACGAAGAAAAGCCCAGGACCCAATGGATTCACTTTTGAATCCTATAAGAACTTCAGGGAAGATTTCATGCCACTACTCCTCAGACTCTTTAAAGAAATTCAAAGGGGAGGAGTACTGCTGAAATCATTCCTGGAAGCTAACATTACTTTGAGTCCAAATCCAGACAAGGACTCAACTAAAAAAGAAAATTACAGGACAGTCTCTCTAATGAACATAGACGCAAAAGTCCTCAAAAAGATACTGGCAGAAAGCAGCAAAATTTTAAAAATATCATAAATCATGACCAAGTAGGTTTCATCCTAGTGATGCAAAGATAGTTCAACATATGCAAATCAATAAATATAATCATATGATCTCAATAGAAGCAGTAAAAGCCTTTGACAAAAGTCCAACATCCATTCATTATAAAAAGCCTGAATTTAATAGGCCCAAAAAGCCTATTTCAATCTGATAAAAGCCATTTATGACAAACCCACTCTCAAGGTCATATTAGATGGAGAAAAACAGATAAATTTTCTTCTAAAATCAAGAATGAGACAAGGATGTCTACTGTCACCAGTGCCATACAATATAATACTTAAAATGTCAGCCAGAGAAATCAGGCAAGAGAAAGAAAGAACGTATAGTGAAGGAAGAGGTCAAACTATCCATATTTATGATGTCTTACATAGAAGATCCAAAAATTCTACCTAAAGATACCTAGAACTAATTATCAGGATGGGAAATCAGCAAACAGAAATTGATAGCATTCCTGTATGCCAATAATAAACCCACCCAGATAGAAATTAGGAGAACACTACAATGCACAATAAATTCAGGAGAATAAATACTTAGGAATTACCCTAACAAATGAAATGAATGACCTCTACAAGGAAAAACATAGTACTGCACAAAAGGAGATCAAAGAGGACCTCAGAAAATGGAAATATCCTCTATTCATGTTTAGGCAGAACCAGTATTGTCAAAATGGTCATACTACCAAGCCTCATATATAGATTTAATGCAATCCCAGTCAAAATAACAAAAGTATTACTCACAGAACTAGAAATAACAGTTCTAAAATTCATATTGAACTGGAAGTGACCCAGAATAGCTAAAGCAATCCTGGGCAACATCTGCAAAGCGGGAGGTGTCACAATTGAGATTTCAAGTTTATAACAAAACTGCTGTGATAAAAACAGCATGGTACTGGCACAAAAACTGACATGTAGATCAGAGGAACAGAAAAGAGGGTGTAGAAACAACTTCAGACACGATCAGCTATCTGATATTTGACAAATGGGGCAAAAACATGCACTGGAGGAAAGATAGCCTCTTTAACAAATGGTGCTTGGAAAACTGGCTATTCACATGCAGAAGATTGAATCTAGATTCATACCTCTTATCATGTACTAAAATAAAACCAAAGTGGATCATAGATATAAATATTAAAACAGAAACAATCTATTGGAAGATTAAGTAGAACTCTTGAAGAAATAGGAGTAGGAAAGACTTTCTGAACTGAATCTAAAGTGTGGAACAAGTAAAATGAAGAATCAACAGGTCTTTCTAGGTAAAATTAAAAAGCTTATGCACAGTAAAAGAAACAAACAGTAGAATAAAGGGAGAACCTACAGAATGGGAAAAATGTTTTCCAGCTACCCCTTGGATGGAG
The DNA here is from genome assembly GCA_004026905.1 of Hystrix cristata. Lineage (NCBI taxonomy): Eukaryota > Metazoa > Chordata > Mammalia > Rodentia > Hystricidae > Hystrix > Hystrix cristata. Next base: position 58,985 of record PVJO010001834.1, read on the forward strand.
TACTACTATCTAGAATATATAATAACTGAAGAAATTAGATGTCCAACATAAAAGATCCCATGAAGACATGGGCAACTGGATTGAATAGAAACTTCTCAGATGAAGAACAAGTACCTGGTAAATACATGGAAAAATGTTCAACATCTCTGGCCATTAGAAAATTGAAAATTTAACAAAAAAACATTCAACAGTGGCAGTGCAGTGAGTGCCAGCAACTCAGCTTCTCCAGGACGAAGTGTTTTAAGGCTGGAAAGCAGTACTTTACAGAGTTATCAGAGAGAGAAGGTTACCCAGAATCCTGGGGCGGAACTGACAAAAGAGAGAAAAAAGTTTTAAATGATGCAGTAGAAATGAAAGAGAGAGGGGATGCCTTAGAAACTGTGCTACCAGAGAGTGGCTGGCTAGACATCACCTGAGGGACAAAGAGAAACTAAAATTTCCACTCACAGAACCAGAGAAGCACATAGAGTGGATCTCATGCCATAGAGAAGAGGACCAAGAGAACAAGGGTGAGGGGTGAGGAGGAGGGAAAAGAGAAATAAGAATAAAGAGATGCCATGTATAGGAAACTAATAACCTCAATGTAAATATTATAGGCCATAACATGAACAAAGAACAGTAATATCAACAAAAATGAAAATTGGGATGGTGTACTGGGGAAGGAGGGAGGGAAGTGAGAATTAAAAACAGACACAAGCTGTAATATATGCACGTAAGCATTCCTTGAGATGATTGTAAACTCCATGTACTGCATACATGTACTATTTTTTAAAAATTGAGATTCTAGCTTATTCCTGAAGAAATGCTTATCATCAAGAAACCAAATAATAACCAACACTTGTGAGTCTGTGGTGAAAAAGGAAACCTATCTTCTTGTCAGGAATTTAAACTAGTACAACCACTACGGATATTAGGGTGCAGATTCCTCAAAAAGCTAAAACTAGAAATTGCATTTGACTCAGCTAGTCTCCTTTGAGATATCTTCCCAAGATAGTAAAGACATCATATTAAAATGATATATGAGTACCCATGTTTATGGCAACATATATTAGTCAAATCTTGGAAGTGACCTGTATGTCCATCAACAGAAGAGTGAAGAGGGTAAATGTGGTATTTGTATTAGTTACTTTTCTCTTGTTGCTGAGAGAAAATAACCAACACCCAAAGTTAGGGGAAGAAAGGTTTATTTATCTCACAGTTTGGAGAGGTTTCAGTTCATAGTCAGCTGACTCCAGGGCAGGGTGTCATGGCGGACAGGCAGAAGGCAGCAAGGCAAGCAAGGGGCCTTAGCAGTGTCTTTCTGTCCTTTATATCTTACCTAGGCCACCAGGTTTAGGGCAGTGCCAAACCAATTGGTGGATTAATTTAGTAAATACATGCCCTTAATCCCAGCATCACAAACTTTAGATTCAGCCTCCTCTGAAAAAGCCCCACCTATGACTGCATGAAACTTTGGGGGGACATCTAGACACAAACCATAACAGTATTTATACACAATGGAGTACTCCTCTGTCACATAGAAGCATAAAGTTGTAGGAACAGGGGTCCCCATGGGTAGGGAAAAGATAGGGTAAAGACCTATTTATACGTTATTAAAAATCAATAGACAATTTCAATCTCTCTAGCTGAACTCTAAAAGCCAGACAGCTATAATCAAATAGTTAGAAACACAGACACAGCTAGCTTCCAACAGTTAAAGAGACAAAGTCAGACTGGGTCTGGGAAAGCCCCTGGTGATCTGATTAACATAAAGAACACAAACTCCCCCTTTATTTGATCCTTACATCTATATAACCTGGCCCTAAGGCACCTGCCCATAAATTTGCCCTCTGCCAAAAGACAAGGGTCACAGGGCTGAGGGAAATCGAGGCAGAGGTGACAGACAAGCCCAAGAGCCAATCAGATTCCAAGGGCCAACTCAACGAAGAAGCCTCAATAAAAAGGGGCTACAACGAAGGGCCCACAAGTATTTCGCTTTCAAATGCTCCCTACTCGTTGAGTAGCTATCATCTCCCTTTCCTTCTTTTTCACCACTTTTAAATAAATTGTCTTCTGAATAAATTGTCTTCTCTTAATTTAAACTTGGTTTCTTTAATTCTTTACTGTAGCTGGGTTTATGATCACTGGGAAGTATATTTTCTAGTGGGGCAGCAGCTCACAGTCCACCTCCAGACGTAACAAAGCTAAGAAATTTTTAGGAAAATAGATGCAGCTTGAGATAATATTAAATCAAACAAGGCACAAAGGTGAAACATCACATGGTTTATATGAGCAATTCAAAGTATAAATAATTTGAAGAGAAAAAAAAATAACGGCAGATTTTAGGAAACTGGCAGTGAGTTGGTTTTTTTTGCAAATTGTAAGGGGACCAAGAAATGGGTGGGTGTGGAGGTAGGTGAGAGGAAGGAGAAGTAAGAAGGATTAAGATATGTTATTTACATGTACCACCTACCCAGAATGAATGTAATCATTACATAGTGCAAACATGTACTAATAAAAACAAAAAAGCTTAAGAAAATAAGATTCATATCCTATACCCTGGAAAATGTGTATCTTATTGGGAGTTTTATGGGTTGAATTTTGTCCCTTTTTCTCCAAACAGAGATACGTTGAAGTCCTCGGTCCAAGGTCAGATTCTTTTCAGATGTAATCAAGTTAAAATGTAATCAAATTAAGATGATACAGGAATAGGATAAAGCCACCATCCGGTGATTATTATTTTTATAAGAAAAATATTTAGAGATGCATGAACATGCCGGGAAGTTGGCCATATAAAGATGGAGGTAGTAATTTGTGTGATGCAAATGTATGCAGGGAATGTTAAGGGTCATGGAAATTATTTTCCAGGCAGAATGGATTTCTTACATGAAATCAAAGAACATATTAGTCTGAATTATCCCAAAGGATCCAGAAGACTGTTTTTTTTAAACCTTAGAAGTATAAAATATTCTAGTAGAATAGATAGTAGAATCATTGAGAAATTCCTCAATGGAGATCTTCTCTAGGCTACAGTTGATCATAGGAATTCTACCATGGAATTTGGCTTTGTTGTGTCAATGGACAAAACAGGATTTTATAGAAATATGCTGCCAGCATCTCCCTCTCATACATTATTATGAGATATGAGCTACATTATTATGCCTAAATTTTCAAGGAAGCATCACAAGAGAGAATTAGAGTAGTTTCAGTTATCTTTCCCATGACATTACATACTGGGTCACGGGATTGTCTCCCCATATGACTGAATGATCTAGATTTTTTTCTTTTCTTTTCTTTTCCAATCCAATATCATTTATAGCCACAGTTGTGCATTCCTCCTATTATTGATACTGCTTATTGATTACATCGTACAAAGTGTTTTGATGTATTTTAGAGATTTTTTGATTTATTTCTTCATGTAGTAGTACATTTCTTTGTCTGGCCTATGCTAAAGCCTCACTCAGGATATTTGTCTAGAGAAATTTTAGTTATTGGGAGAATAACAAATTCAAGAAAGGAGTGAAAGAAAACGACAGTTTTATTATGCTACTCAGTTTGTTGGGCTAGGAATTTAGAGAGGTCACAGAGAGGATACCATCTTTTTACTTCACAGTGTCTGGGCCCTCATCTGGAAAAACTTATAGCTGGAGGTATTAAAAACTGGAAGTCAGATTCATTTGAAGGCATGTCTTACAAGTCTGGCACTGGATACTGGATTTTGCCCAGTACCTTAGTTGTGGTTGTCAAACAAAACATCTGTACATAGCTCCTCCCTATCGCTAGGGCTTCCTCACTGTATGGGTGAATAGGGGTGGCTGGACTTTTTACAGCAGCCCAGTGATCCACGTATCAGTATTGTAGTGAACAAAGTGGAAGATACATTGCTTTTTGTGGTTTAACTGGGAAGTCACATAGCACCACTTCTACCACCTTGTACAGGTTGAAATTGTCATCAAAACCTACACAATTTCAAAAGGAGGAGAAAAAGATGTCACAGGTTGATAGGACAAATATAGAAAATGGTAATAGTTTAAACTACCATTGGAGGAAATTACGTGAAGTAGAGGGTTTTGAGGAAGAACTGTAGAAGCATTATGTTATAAGGATTCTTCTTCAAATGAGGTCTTTGCAGAGTTTCCACAAAATGTTAGGTTCGTTTTCTTCAGTAAAGAAAATCTGTGATTAAGATTTTCTACTTGGTTTTTAGGGAAAGACTACTTTAACCAGTGCTTACTAGAGGAACAGGTTTAACGCAAGATATACTAATATATAAGAATTTACAAGATTGACTTATACTGGCCACCCACAGAATCAGATGTGGAAGAGTGCAAAAGGTCTGTCTGTGCCCTGCAGACCCAAAGGATACATTTGAAGGCCTGAAGGCCACTGTTGCGTCCTGTGCATGTCTGTATCATGAGGCCAAAGGGTGTGCCCCAGAAGACAGAAGGTCTGTGCTGGAGGCTGAAGAGTATGCACTGGAAGGCTGGATAGTCTACCCTGGAAGACAGGAGATGATGTCCAAGGTGAAGGTGAAGACCAGAGAGCCTCTGAAGAAACTGAAGCAATCCTTCCTTCTTTGTTTCCCTTTTTTACCTTTCTGGTGACAATCCTCCCTAGGGTGAGTCTTCCACACCCAGAACTATGCTGAGCCAATTTAGTTAGGCATTTCTTACTCAAGTTGACACAATCAGTTAACTATCACAATTACCATCCCACTAGGGAAGAAGGAACTATTTAAATCTAGGTAGGCCCTTTGAAGATTGGAAAGCAGATCTGCTTAAAATGGTGGGGACTACATATGGGAAGCAAGTCTTTTGGACTTGGTTTTTCCTTGAGGCTTAAGTTAAGTTATAGGCTAAATGCAGTCGTGATTTATTCTTGAGAATCGTAGACTATCTCCATCCATAGCCACTTAAAGCTCTACAGGATTCAGATTTGGAATGATAAAAGGATAGAAAAAAGGTATAAGTTTTATAATACTATGCTATCAGACATATCTGAACATTTGTTTGAATCTGAAAATCTACTTTAGATGAGCCAAATTAAACAGAAACAAAACCATGTTGGTCTGGCAATCCTTAACAAAGTAATACTTAGATAATACATATAAGACAAATGATTTATTGATTTAGCCATTATGTTTGATAAGAAACTGTATATGTCTTTTGACTTACAGAGATGACTCTGGCCTCAAGAATGAAGGGAAATATTACTTCCAAGTTGGGTCCTTTACAAGCAAATCACCAAAGGAAATACCCAGGAGCCTAGGCATTGTTTTGTTTATAGCCTTGAAACTTATTAGTAATACTGCAGGACCAAAAAAAATTTCCCCAATGAGTGATTACTGTTTTTGGTGAAAAAAATTCCCCTTGGTGGAGTTTGAAAACAGTGTTTAGAAATTGTTCTTTGAAATTCTCTCTCTCTCTCTCTTTCTCTCTCTCTCTCTCTCTCTCACACACACACACACACACACACACACACACTCACACTCACACACTTATTCAGGTGAGACATTTAAAGAATTGGGTGGACCAAAGCCTTAGGGGCAATGAAGGAGGGATAGATCCATGGCAGGCTTCAGTGATATAATCACCAAGGCTTGGAGAATGAAGACTTTTGAGAGTATTGGAGTTTATTATTAATAAAAGTGGGAAAGTGAACTGAGACAAAGAATGCAGTTTAAAAAATATTCCTTGAGCATTCCTCTTATTGAGTGGGGCCAGCTATATAATTTGCATGGGTTATTGCAAAATGAAAACGTATGTCCTTTTTTTTCCCCTCAAAATCACCCATAATTTTGACATTTGAGAGCAGAGCAGTAAACTAAATATGGAGCTCTTCTGAACTTGAAATCCTGTATGACTGTACAAGCCACATGTCCATGAAGTTGGCCCTAACATTTGGCCATGGAGATGCAAAGATGAATAAAGATGACTCCTGACCTCAAGAAACTACACAAGGAGGAATACCTTTTCTGTTTGTGTCATAGAAAACTTAGAGAGAAATGAGTTTTCAAGTATGAATTAAATTCAGGCACATGAAACAAGATAAAACTTTGTAAACCAGGGACAACATAAACAAAGTAGTAGTTTGATGGAACAAAAATTCAAGGAAGAATATGGTAGATGAACTCAGAAAAGTAAACAAGCCAGATCATTATTTCATACACTGTAGTATAAAATTTTGGTCTATTATGTAGATTGTAAGTGACAACTGAGTGACTTTAGTGGGCTTGACAAGTTTATACTTTTGAAAAACTCTCTGGAAAACACTTGGAAGAAGACTAAGAAAGATTTGCACAGAGAGACCACTTAGGATGTTGTTGAAAGAATATGTTGGAGAAATTATGAGAGTCTGCCTGTGATATATTTTGTTCTGATGATTCAGGTGACCATCAAGGACATCATTTTTATTATATCACATAACATGGCTGCCAATGCTTATATTTTGATGATTATATCATCTTTACGGGCAATTGGAATACAACTGCCCAATACAACTTCTTAATATATTTAACTTCTTAGTATATCAATTTATTAATTAATCACTAATTATTGAATATCTGTAGTAGGAGGTATGACATAGTAGTTAAGTGGAAGCCTTTGGAGTAAAATATCCCAGCCTCAAATCCTATTTTACCATTTTCTCATTTTACATTGTGCAAGTTTTTAAATGGTTCTGTATTTTGCTTTCCTTGTCTGTAAAGTGAGAATGCCAATCTCATGAAATTGTAGAGAAGATTATTAGATGATTGTGAGATAACACATGTGAAACAACAGTTCCTAGGGTATTACTTGTTACATTTCAAGTTGGCTGGATTAAGAAATGCCTGGTAGATTAGTGAAGAACACTTCTGGATACATCTTGGGGCATTTCCAGAAACGATTGGCATGTAAGTCAGGAAACCAAGAGAGGAAGACCCACCCTGACTGTGGATGGCATCATCTGGTCGGCTTGCAGCTGCCATGCAATAAGAGGGAAAAAAGGAGGAGATTGGTTTGCACCTTTTTGGAAGCTCCACTCTGTTTGAGTGGATATATATTTTGCTGCTGTTGTCACCTGTGGACATCAGAGCCCAGTTTCTTTAGTTTTTCAATACAAACTCGTATCAGCGACTCTTCATTGAACTTCAGGCTTTCAGTCTCTGACTGGCATAGTGTCATTAGTCCTTCTGGCTCTTCAGCTTCTAGCTTCCTGGGCTGAGAAGCTACTGGATCTTTGGGCTTTCTAGTGTGCAAAACCCATTGTGAGCCTCTTGCCTCTGACCCTGTACGCCTACGTAGAAAATCCTTGTGTATAGTTATACATATATTTTCTATTGACTCTGTTTCTCTGGAGAGCCCTAACTAATACACTAGCATGGTTATGATAATAAAGGAGTATTTCACCTTGTGCAGATACTATATTTGAGAAATATTGGTAACTATGAAACTGTAGATCAATAATTTAATTATGTTCTTTGTTTCTGACTCATAATTGAAATAAGGCTGAACTTCTATTATAGTAAGATTTTCATTTATTTATTAGATTACTGACTTCCTTACTGAATTATGTGTAGATATGCATGGTTAGGTAACTCCTTGTATATTTTTTTCAATTTCTTGTATCTCCTCTTTGAGGAGGAAGTAAGGTATTTCATTCCCAAATAACTTTACTCAGAGAATGATTACATTATTTACAATAATATTTTTGTACCTAAACACCCTAGAAATAATTGAAGTATGAACTCTGTTTATTGAAACCCCTCTTCAACAGCACTTTTCAAATCATCTAAAACATTGCATTGATGGGCCTTCCAGTACACATAAACACCTTTCTATGCTTTAGTAGTAAAGTAAGAGTAAACAGGGAACATATCACTTGATTCAATATGGTTGATTGAATTTGTTTGTAGTCTACCTCTTTCTAGTAAGGATTTAAAGCACAAAATGAATGATTACAGTACATAAATATGTTAAAATTTAAGACATTTTTTCTAGTGGTAGCCAGAAAAAAATATTTTCAGTTAGAATTTTCTTTCTACTACCTATTGCTGTTTTTTATTTGCAAAGGAAATTTTAAAAAAAATTCATTAATTAGCAAAAATAGAATGTTGTCTCTACTTTTGTTGGTTGTCCTTCATAAAGTAGTTAAAGTTTTATTAATATGTCTCTGTGTTGAAAAATCCGAATTATTTGTGGTTCCCATGCAGCATTCAGGTTGACTTGGCATCTGAAGATATGGGAATATCTTGTTCTACTCACTTCCTTGTTTCTAATTACTTTCATTTCTGTAGTGTTTCTGCATTTTTTCTGTACTGTTGTGTGTGGGGGGCAAATCCTGAAAATTGCATTCTCGGGCTCCCCTGTGAACTGGCTTCTGACTACATTCAGCTAATGGGAGGGTGTTGCAGGAGGTTGAAGAGCAAGAAGGGAGAAAGTTGGACATTTCTTCTCCTTTCTGCTTTGAGATCTCCAACAACGGCTACATTTATCTTCATGGTGTTGCCTAACAGCTCCTTTAGATTGGGATCCGTGGTGTGATCCCAACATTGTTGGCTCGCCCAAGCTTCAGGGTTTCAGGATCTTATACTTGCTACTATTGTTACTGTCCTCCATGCTGCCCCATCTTGCCTATGTTGTTCCACTCTTCTATTTGGCCTTTCAGCTTTCCCAACAGCTTTGAAACTGATTTTCCACAACAAATTCTTTTTATTGAACATCACCTTTTTTACTAACTTATTCCTATTTGATTCATGCCCTTGGTGAAAGCAAAAAACCTTGCACATTGATGTCTTGAGGTTCCTGTAAATGGTGAGACTGGATCTTCAACTTACCACCTGCTGCTTAGGACCCTAGTAGTTGGCATGACTCATAATTGAAACAGGGATCAACTTCTATTATAGTTGGGTTTTCATTTGTTTATTAGATTGCTGACTTCCTTACTGAATTATATATAGATATACATCGTTAGGTAGCTACTTATATATTATATATTGAATAGGTACTTACTTCAACTAGGACAGTACACCAATCATGAATTTGGAAGTCAAATGGCTATGAAAGATTCATACTGTACTTATTTTGTAGCAGATGGCTAACAGTTTGCTGGCCAGAATCAATCTGTGGACCAAATTTTGAACAGCATGCCTTGGAAAGTATTGTCAATCTTGCATTCTCTTCAAGGTACTAATTCCATATTTTAATCTACTTTTTTTGTGTCTGTGGCTAGATGTCTATTTGTAAACCTCAAATCAAACTTACCATGTTTCAATTTTAAAATAAAAGAGCCCCCTTTCATCGTTCTGAAAAAAATTTTTTACTCTCAAAAGTTCCAATAGTTTCTTGCTCATCAAAAGTTATCTTGGGCTTTTCTTTTTTTGCCCTACTAATAGCTCATTAAATATCATGACACTATCAAGCTATTTTTAAAGCATTTTTTTCATGATCACTCCATTGAAGAGCATTTAGATAATTTATCCTGATACTCCCCACCCTCTGAAAAATTTTATTATTTTTAATAATTTATTTTATTTTAATGGTACATTTTAGATGTATATAGTGATAACATTCATCATAGGGGATTTGTACCTGTACATGATATATCTTGTTGCTTCCTTTTTTCCCATTCCCCTCCCTTCCCTTCATGCCCTCCTCCCTCCTTATTTACAAAAGCTTTGTTTCCATTTTTTCCTTCCATTTCTTATTTCTCTTGTCCCTCTGTTCCTTTCCCCCTCCGTTGTTCTCTTTCCCATTTGGACATTTTCTTCTTTTTCCCAATATAATACATTTTAGTCTTTATTTGCACTTTCAGTTTCTCACACCAGAGAAACAATGTGGTATTTAAACACATGAGTCTGATTTATTTCACTTAAGAGTATGGTCTCAAGATTCATCCATTTACCTAGAAATATCTCAAGCTTATCTTTCTTTATGGCAGAGTATTACTCCATTGTATAAAAATTTCACATTTTCTTTATCCATTCTGCTGTTGATGGGCATTTGGGCTGATTACAAAGCTACTGTAATAAAAACAGCATGGTACTGGCACAAAAACAGACCCCAGGACCAATGAAACAGATTAGAAGATGAAGAAACAGGTCCAAACACTCTCAGTCACCTTATCTTTTTTTTGTTTTTGTTTTTGTTTTTCTTTTTGGTGGCGGGGATCGAACTTGGGACCTTGTGCTTGCAAGGCAAGCACTGTAACCACTGAGCTAAATCCCCAGCCACCATATCTTTGACAAAGGGGCCAAACAACTTCACTGGAAGAAAGATAGCCTCTTTAATATATGGTGCTGGAAAAAATGGCTCTCCACATGCTGTAGGTTAAAACTAGACCCATATCTTTCCCCATATACTCAGCTAAAATCAAAGTGGATCAAAGATCTAAATATTAAAACAGAAACACTAAATCTGTTGGAAGGTAGAATAGATAGAACTCTTGAAGACATAGGTATAGGCAAGGACTTTACAAACAAATCCCCAACTGCCCAGGAAATATCAGAAAGAATCAACAACTGGGATCCGATCTTATTAAAAAGCTTTTGCACAGCAAAAGAAACCACCAGCAGAGTGAAGAGACAACCCACAGAGTGGGAAAAAATTTTTGCCAGCTATTCCTCCAACTAAGGACTAACATCTTGAATATATAAAGAACTCAAAAAAAAATCAGACCCCCCAAATTTAAAGATCCAATCTAGAAGTGGGCAACTGAAATGAATAGACACTTCTCAGATGAAGAAGCAGAAACAGCAGATAGACATATGAAAAAAATGTTCAGCATCACTGGTCATTCGAGAGATGCAAATTAAAACAACCTTGAGATTCCACCTCATTCCAGAAAGAATGGCTATTATCAACAAATCAGCCAATAACAAATGCTGGAGGGGCTGTCGACAAAAAGGAACACTTTTCCACTGTTGGTGGGAATGTAGTCTGGTACAACTGCTATGGAAATCAGTGTGGAGATTCCTCAGGGAACTAGGATTAGAGATTCCATTTGACCCAGCTATTCCTCTGCTTGGTATCTTCCCAAAAGAATTAAAAATTTTAATGTTATAGTAGCACAGTGTATCTGTTGATATACTCTGGTGTTCTGGAGAGCCACAAATTATTGTAATCTCCAATTTGTTTTTGTTTCCCAATATACCACCCACCTTGAGAATGTATGCTGTACTTTAAAAGCCTTCTCATGTATGCATTTTAGATTTTGCACAATTAACCAATATCAGATTCATATTCTCTTTGTTTTCTTCTTTTCCATGTCTTTATTGAAGTTAGATCAACTATTAAGTCTTGCACCAAAATTTACTTTCTCTCTAAAAGTTTTAATGATCCTTCTAGCTATACATGGCTTTTTTGTCTTCTTATATCTAAATATCTATTTATGTCTATTTACTTATATTTATGCTTTTTATTGTCTGCAGGCATATGCTTCTTGAGGGCAGAAATCATGGTTTTTTCTTACAGTGGCTAACTCCTTTTGTGTTTTGTTTTGATTTTTTTTGAGACAGAGTCTTGCTATGTAGTCCAGGCTTGCCTTGAACTCACTGTGGAAACCAGGCTGGCCTTGAACTCATGGCAGTCCTCCTGCCTCAGCCTCCTGAGCGATGGGATTGCAGGTGTGCTCCACCACACCCAGCTACAATGGCTAACTCTTAATAAGTATTCAAAACACTCATGAATCAATGAGAAAAGTGATAGTTATTTAAAAATAGAAGAGTAGATACTAAAACAATTAGCAAATTTATACTTACTTGGAATTCCTTGTTTTTGTTAGGAAGGGGACAAGGTGGGGAATGAGTAAAAAGGGTAAATAGGAAGGGCAAATACAATCAAAGTATGTTGTATACTTGTATAGAAGTCTCACAAGAAACCCAGTTATTTGTACAGTTAATATGCACTAGTAATTATAATAATGATAAAAAGTATTCTTTCTTGGATGGGGGAGGCATTTGTACAGTGTTGTGGTCTGTCATGATATCTTTGTCTCTTCAAGGGAAGGTTATTATGGAAGGTGAGGTAATGGAAATGTCATACTGTTCCTGGCTTTGTCATCAGCTCACTTTCATTGAATATTCTAAAGAAGCTAAAGCTAGATTAACCTGACCCAATATTTTTATCTAACTCTTCTGTTTGTCACTGTGTTAATGATCTGTGCACTAGTCACAGAGCATTTGTATTTGAAATGTCCCGTAAATATGGGAGAACATACTTTTTAAAATAAATGTGTTGGAAGAAACATTTCATAGGGTAGATTTCATTGCCACATTTAGAAGCAAATACTTGTACCTATATGCGTAGGTTAATTCCTTACCAATATGATTTTTATTGTATGTATTTTAAAAAACTTACACTAAACTTAGAATTGTCTTTTTTCAGTTTTCATAATTGTTCCCGAAGAGTGCTCTGATATAGGAAAATCTGTATTTTATTTACCAGTGTGCCAAAAAGATACTGAAATAGTTTCAAAATAGTGTATAACTGTTTTATCTTAAAATATTAGTGCTTAAAGATATTTTATGGGAAATCATATAGTGGGTTTCTTGGGTTTGGAAGGATATAGTTCTGACTTTGAGTTGTTTGAGTAATTACTGAGTGAACTTGTTAAAGTTACTCAGTGTGTTCTCAGAAGTTCTCTAGAAAAACAAAAGAAACAGGGTGTATATACTAGACTTATTTTAAGGCATTGGTTTGCAGATTTATCAAAGGTGACAAGTGGAAAATCTGTGGGTGGGCCAGGAACCTGTTGATAGAGGGAAGAGCTTGTGCTGAGGTTTAAGTTTGAAGACCACCATGCTGAAGACCCAGGGAAGAACCACTGTTGCACTCCCTCTGAAGGCCATCAGCCTGCTTTTTCCTTACTCAAGGATATCAATATTTTGTTCTGTTAAGGCTTTCAACTGATTGGATGGTATTCACCAACATTATGGAGGGCAATCTGTTTTACTCAAAATCTACTGATTTAAATATTAATCTCATCCAAGACACCCTCACAGGAAACACCCAGACTAATATTTGGCCACATATCTGGGTACTGTAGCCCAGCAGAACTGACATATAAAATTAACTATTATGTCCTTTTAAATGTTAGTGCTCTCATTTTTAAATATGTGGAATAATGAACTGTTTTATAGAATGGCTGCAAAAATTACACAAGGTAATATACCAATTGCCTAGCACCTGGTAGTCACTCCATAAATATCAGTAACATTAACTTTCCTTGACTTTTTCTTTCTCTTCCACATTCTCCCTACTTCTGTCCTCTTTGTGCTCTTCCCTGTTTGGATGGAATATAAATATGACCTATGATCAGCATGTGATGCAGAATATTCACACATATCGTTGAAAAGAGTATATCACACAGCAGTTGATTATTTAGTAAAATAAAGTGACAGTTCTTTATAAGCAAACAAGGTGGTAGAATCATTTATAATGATTCATTCATCAAATCAGTGTTTTGAAAACAATGTATTAAGTACCTACTATATTTTGCCTGCATATCACTAGGAAGCCAAAGAGGTTTAGTGACGTATTAGGGTAGCAGAATAAACAAGAGAGGCCATATTTGAGTGAAAAATCTATGGGATAGCCAGGAGTTAAAATGAGCAGAAGCAAACACAAAATAACAGTAGTGAGGTTCAGAAAAGAATTGATCAGAATCTTCAGTACATCTTTATTATCTCCTGAGACATAAGGATTTTAATACAGCCTTTAACATTTTCTATGACTTGATTCCAAACTGTGTCTCCAGACTTTTTAGTTAACTTTCCATGCTTCAGTTTTGGACTGTACTAATAGAACTTTAGTTCTCACTTGTGTGATGTAGTTTTATGCGTCTTAGTTTCACTTATATGATTTCCCTTGCCTTAAAAGCTATTCTATCTTCCTCCTCCTAACTAACTAGCATTAATCTTTCAAAAACCCTCAATTCTCTAACCACGAGGAATTCTCTGAAGCTGTTTGTTGGTTTCAGAGAATGTCTTCAGTATTTCTGAGGCCTTATGTAAGTTTAAGTGAATGGCCTTTATTACTTCTAATATCTATATTATCAACTACTTTTAAATTTATTTTTGATGCATCTTACTACTTTTGTGATTCAGGTGCTGTATTTTGTACATTCTGTTATCCTGAAAAATCAAACACAACTGTATTGCAAGAATCTTTTCCTTGGATAAAGGTTGATAGTATATCTGAATATCAACCTAGAAACCATACTGTGCATTTCTCCAGATACCTTCATATGCCTGAGGCATTATGTTTTATGATCACTTTGGCTTTTCTTCTGTTTTTAGGGTTTTTCTTTTCTCACATATGTTCCATTCTTTTCTTTCTGCTTTGTGTCATATCTGATACAGAATTTAACTTGATATCCACAAGGTAATGTGTGTATGCTCATACAATTTTGTCTGTCTGTCTGTTCATTTATCTGTTATCTATCTATCTACCTACCTACCTATCTGGTGTTATGGTTTATGTCAAGATGTCCCTCAAGAGCCTCATGCACTGATGGGTGGGGCTTTTGGATGGTGATCAGAGTATAAAGGGCTTATAGCTGACTATTAGGAGGTGGGGTCTGGTAGGAAGAGGAGAGTCTGGGGGTGTATGGCCTGGAAGAGTTTCTCTCCCTGGCTCCTCCTTTGATCTGTCTGCTGGTTGGTGCAATACCTTGGGCAGCTTTCCTCTGCCATACCTCTGTGCCATGCCACTTCTTCCCTGGAGCCAGCCAACTCTGGCCTGAAACCTTTACAAACTGTGAGCCAAAATACACCTCTCTTCCTTAAATTGTGAGTGTTGTTAATATATCTCAGCAAGGTGTGCAGTAACTAATAAATAAACAGATGTATAGATATATCATCCTTAATGAACATCCCTCTTTATTATTTTATTTTATTTATTTATTTTGAGACAGGGTCTTGCTAAGTCACTTATTTCCCAGGCTGGGCTTAAGCTTGCAATCTTCTTGCCTCATCCTCCCAGAGTGCTAGAAAGATTTTTTAAATTATGGAAGTGAACATAACTTGTAATTGGACATCAAGCATCTCTTTTCTTTAGTACCCCATAGCTGCTTTAACCCATTTATGGATCATTTCGTCTCTCCTGTCCTTACCCATTTCAAAATCTCCCTGCATTTTGTAGAATAATTTATTTATCTTCAGCAGCTTGAGGCTATTCTTGTTTTTAAACTTTTGAGGTCTACCTAGGCCTCAGTTTCTTAGGTTTACATAATTTCCTTTATATTTTCTTGAAAACTGGTCAATTTTTGTTTGATCTATTTTTTCCCTGTAACGCTAGCAAGAAACAACCAACATGTGTTAGTATAAAGAGCAAAATAAAATATAGATAATAGGAAGTAGGGAGATAGATCTTTCTCAAATGGGAAGGGGATCAAGAGATGGAGGGAGGAGAGGGAAAGGGGGTGAAAAAGAGAATTAAGATGTGTTATGAACAATTATCAACTCTCCACAAGGAATGTAAACATTATGTAGTCTAAACATGTACTGATAAAAAAACTATATATATTGGAGTTATAGACTCATCAGGCCTATAGTCTTTCTTCCAACTTGTTAAGACTGATATTTTTTCTTTATAACATGAACAAGCATCTTTTCATACTGCCTGACCAGTAAGTTGTTGTCACATGTTTGAGGGTTTTTGAAGAAAATACTTATGTAGAAATTTAGAGGAAGGAACATATCAATGTGGATTAATGAAGTTTGTCTGGCCTACTTGATGATACTGTTATGCACAAATAATACAAGTTAGGAAAAAATGTTCTGTAAGTTGTTAATATACTGAAAGATCTAAGAACTTTTTGTGTTGTGAATCTGTGCTAAGATACAAGTTCCTTAGTATGTTTTCAAGTCAAGAAACCCAAGTAATTTTAAAGTAACAACTTTGTGGAAGCACCACAAATAATTTCTACTTATGTGGCATTGGGCAAAACATGACATAATTATTTCTATTTTCAGGGGGAAAATGTGAAATTCTCTACGGTTCTCTGAAATGAATAGAATAAAGATAACCAGAGAAGTATCGAGCATTTGTTACATTCCAGAACAAGATGTTGTATCTTTAATTCTCTTATGGATCCCAAGAAATAGGCGCGGGTTTCCCGGTATTCCACGTGAGGAAGCTACGGGTCAAGTCTTGAATGACTGTTAATAAATGGCACAGCTAGGATTTGACCATAGTCCTTCTGACTCAAAGGCTAGGCTCTTTCTATCATAGCATATCACATTTTTCCTTTTCTTTGCAGTTTTAGTAGCCACAGATGACTTGGACTGGAAGATATAAGTTTAGGATAATATTATCAGTTGTTCAAAAATAACATATTTACTGGGTATTAGGAGTGCTGAGCTACTATGTCTGTTCCCTGTCTCTTCCCCACCCCTGCCCATTCTGCATCATGAAGGAATATGGGCCTGATATTTTGGTGATTAGTAGGTTATCTCTAAGGTACTGTAGTGGTTAATTTTATGTTTCAACATGAATAGGTCACGATGTTTGGCTAAAATTATTCTGGATGTGTGTGTGTGAGGATGTTTTTAGTTGAGATTAATATTTGAATCAGTAAGCTATAAAACAGATGTGCCTTCCCTAGTGTGAGTGGGCTTCATTCAACCGAGGGGCCTAGATACTGGAACTACACCGCAGGCTCTCCTGAATGTCCTGCTTATCAACTGCAAATCTTGGGATGTGCCAGTATCCATAATTGCACAAGCCAATTCCTTATAGTAAATCTTAACACCACACAGAGACGCATACAGGCACACACAGACATGTCCACATATATTACCCTACCTCTTATTGGTTCTTCTTCTCTGTTGAAGCCTGATTAATATAGACACATGTAACTCTGAGATGATGTGCTAATGAAATTCAACAACAACAATGAGCTGCTATTTAAGAGAGGCTCAAACTTCATTCGCCTTTCAGACAGTGTTTTATTGAGATCCTTAATGGTGTTTTTACATTGACGTTCACATATTGTCTTATCACGGGGATATTAAGTATTTGCTACCACCAGGAAGCTAATTGACCAAATGCTTAATTTTTTTCTGAAAATGCTGGCTGCTGGAGTGAATCAATGTAATTGCATCTCTGGCAACATGTGGCTTACCTTATCTAAAACAAGTCACAAAAATTAACAAAAAGATTCTTTTCCAAATTTTATATTTTCTCCTGGCAACTCCTCTGGAACTCCAGGCATAGATTAATGAATGGAGTATGCACAAAATGATATGAGCTCCCATATATGACATTGCTCAGATGTCTCAACTCCGGAAGAAGCATGTGAATGATTTATGGAATTGATATTAATCTCCTTCCAGTAAATGCATTACTTCAGTTACACGGGAAATTGATGTTGCTACTCTAATGCCAAATTAATTTCTTTCTTGCTGGATCAGCATTGTAAATGGAATTAGATTTTAACCTTTCATACATCTAAACAGGGTAAAATATGGGAAGCAATTTTAGAAGTAAAATTTGGATGTCTACTGCTGATGTGAAGGATATATATTTTTTTCATTGTGTGTTTTCTACTTTCTGAGATTTGTGGATCTAAGAATATTGGATCATATTTAGGACTAGAATAATTATAATTGAATCTGAATATTTAACACAGGACTATAAATAATAACACTGAGGATGAGGATTATGTTATTAAAGACCCCCAATATTCCAGAGAACAATGATTATTTTTCAAGGGGAATTTTTTTCCCAAGGATTCTTAGTGACTAATAAACAGTATTTGTAGTCCAGGTGTACTGCATAAAGGCAACTGGAAAGTGACCAGGCAGTCTCTTTCCTCTATAGGTGGCCTTCATGAGCTAGAGTTTATTTCTCTCTAAGTGCTTTACATTCCATTCTCTGTTCCTCAGGCCATCTTTCTTTCCAAGACTTTTAGTTTCTGTTTCAAGCTTGCCCTGGCATTCATTGGTCAAAAGGCTGACTTTGACTTGTTCAACATAATCTCGTTAACTCAATCTCGTATTTTAGTTCCAAATTATTAAAGGAAAATATGACTGGCTCAGCTTGGATCTAGTCAATTATGACCCAGGAGAGTGGTCATTGGATATGTAGGCTGCCTTTCCTGGGATCTGAGTAAAACAAATTCTCTACCATAAGATTGTGTGTGGGGGCTGCAGGGTTGGGGGTGGCGGCGGCGGAGGCAGCTGCGGCAGTTGCAGTGGTGGTGGTGAACATCTCTAATATACATAGTTGCAGGGTATGCAGGTCTGCAATGGTTTCTCCTGCTTGATAAGTCTATGATTTTGTTTAGCAGCAACAACCTTGTAACTTACTGTTCTCTTCTTGACTTCTAGCAGTTAGATGTATTATTAAGGGCTTGGTTTTCATCCCAGTCTCCTTCATCCCTGAGACATTCTTTTTATTTAAATTTTATTTTATTTTTAAACTGAAGGTCTGACTGTTTATTAAAATGATTAGGTTTAGAGCATACCCTAACCCAAAGGATATTGATAGAAATAGATTATTACAAAATATTAAATATAAATCTATGAGCCATTCTTGAACAAAGGATAATATCTGAGAGGATCAGAGCTGCTGCCAACCTGCCTTTTTGTTTGATGTGAAAGAGACCAATCCTGGTCACTAGTCTAAAAGTTGTAGAATTTTCTGCATACTTTTTATGGGTATAGTTTGCAGAATTGGGATTTTTCTTGATCCCCCTTTTCTGTATCAGAATTGTGCTAGTCACCAGTGTGGAATCTTGGAATTAGTATCATTCTAAGCCTGGTGTATTATCTGAACCCTTGTTCTCTAGATAGAGATCTTGGCTGGTAGGTCATTATTTTCATCATGTCTGTACCCAAATCTTCTTTTCATTTTCCTGTCACTGACTACGATCCACATATGAACAGACATATTTTCCTAGGCCAGTAAATAGAAAATGTATTTTGTTTACACTTCCTGCATATGCTTACTGCCTATACCTTTTGAACCCTTTCCAGCCAAACCCTTATCTGAGCATCCTTTGCTTTTTGGGCACTATACAATGAGACTTCTTGACTGTTCTTGCTGGGGTTGTTCTCTTCTGACCCAGCTCTAGATCCTGAAAGCATACTCTGCTTCTGACAGTATGATCCTGGTTGTATCTATGAAATAGTTCAGGTGAGAGTTATGGGTGGTAGTAATAGAAATTAGGTGAGTATTTTTCCTTAACTAATAATATATACTTTTCAATTTTTTCACACTATTTGTTTCCATAAAGAATTTTGATGTCTTGGGATTTATTCCCTATTCCAGATATCTTGGTAGTTCTTCATGTAGATATTTGTTCCATGATTTTACTTCTGTTGATCGTATTTATGCAACCTAATGCTGGGTCTTAAAAGCAAGTGTGGAATGGAAAGAAGGGGAAAGATACATCTGTCACAGTCTCTGACTTCTGAAAAGCTGAGAACCTAGTAAAAGATTCAACACATATTCATCAATGATAGTAGAGAATGAATCAAGCAGAGGAGAGAAGGGTTAAGTTGTCACTCATTGATTTATTACTTAAATAGTTACTGAGAGCCCACTGTGTCAGGTTCTATGCTAGGTAGTAGAGACTCGGGGGTAACTAAGGTAGGATCCTTGCTGGAAAGGAGCTTACAGTCTGATGGTGGACATAAGTAAGTGCACTAAAGAACAGCAGCGCTGATAATGTTGCAGTCACTGTCACCTCTCATCTGGCTGTTCCTTAAATACACTATGCATATTCTCACTTGAGGGCCTTTGTACTTCTCTGCCTAGAATGCCCTGTCCCCAAGGTACTTACTTGGTACATCTTTCTTTTCATTCAAATCTCTGTTCAAATTTCATTTTATTAGGGAGGTCTTTCCTGGTTTTATAGCTAATACAGTATTCTCTTTCCATCTTCCTTATTTGTCTCACCCCACTTTTTGTTCTTAGCACTTATCACCAGACTTGTTAAATATTTACTTTTATTTGATTATTATCTATGAATATTCTGGAGAGAATGTAAATGTCATGAGAACAATTTTGTGCATGTTCTCTGGATACTTTATATTCCTAATACCGAGTACAGTGTCTCACACTTAATGAATAGTCAAAAATTACCTGATTAATGAGCCAGTATGGTGGTGCATGCCTTAAACTTTAGCACTTTGGGAAGTTGGGGCTGTATTGCAAATTTGAGCCAGCTCTGGCAACTTAGTGAATTAGTAAGACTGTATCTCAAAATAAAAATAAACATGGGGGAGGGGAGATAGGAATGTAGCTCAACATGAAGGCCCTGGGTCGAATCCGCATTGCTGTTTAAAAAGTTATTTGATTAAAGAGATGAATGGATACATTAAGAATGAATAGAGTCTATACAGGATATGATAGCGTCACCAAGGAGGGAGTGGCTGTTTTCACCCAGGACAATGAGTGATGTCAGGAGATGTGGACTGAGAGTAGAGGAGTTTGGGGTAGATTATTTCCTCATGTGCTGCTTACGCATGTCTGGGTGCAGGTTGCTGACAGAATATTTCAGAGTGTGTAGCAAGAGAGTATGTCCTATTTCTTTTGAATCCCATTTTAGTGGTGTGACATTGTATATTATTACAGTTTGCAATAGTTTTTCTGTATCTTCACACCTTTTTTAATGCCTCTGCCTGGTAGCAGGCAGTCATGAGCTTCTTCTTGGGCTGTGAGTTTCTTGAGGTAGGTAGGAATCAGATTTTTTCATGATCCCATGCACTGGGCATATTGGTTAGGAATTACTTTGCCAGTAATAGAATTAAAAAAGAAACGAATTAATTAGAGGTCCTTTGGAGATGGAACATTCTAGAATTCTGTGATTCTTTTTGAGCCTAGCACCCATGCAACAATTTATTTTTTTTTTTTTTTTGCAGATGATGCACTTTTTAGTTCATTAAATCTTAAGGCTCCAGCTTCTTTCCTATATTTTTTCATCTAAGAGATTCACACATCTATTTTTCTCATTGTAATGGTATGATTTATTTACATGTACCTTCCTTCCATTAGATTTTGAGTTATTGGAGATGAGGACTTCTCTGGTACATAGCAGTTATGAAATAAATATTTGTAGAATGAATGAATAGATGATTTCTGAGACCAAGGGAGGAAAATTAGCATTTATCCAGGAAACCCAGGAAAAGGAAGAAGGGTGAATAGTAACAGGGTATTTTTACCGTACCATGGAAGGCACTAGAGGTTAACATTCCTAAAATAATCAGCTAATGCACTGTACCTTCCCCTAATTTTGGTGTTCATAGGTTCTTTGAAGAAACGTGAGTGAACTTTAACCTCCCTGTTTTAGCCATGTACCTTCATGTCAGTGTTGTTTAGGTTGGGAGAATATAGAGGACTGGGGCTGTATCTATTTTGATACTTGTAGATTAATTTGAGTGTTATCAACAAAGCATCAAAACTGCCTCTCTCTAAATGTATACATCCACACATGCAGCCTTGTGGCTCCCACTCTTAACAGTTCAGAGCTTGTGCTGGAGGTAGTCATTCTCAAAGGATTTCTATGGATAGTTGACCTTTCTACTCCACCTTGGAAGCACTACTATGCCCAAACAATTGGGGTTTAGCAAATGTTGTTATGACTCTTTTAAATGTGACAATTTTAACAGTACATAAAAGAGGAATGGTTATATTTAAAAACAGCACAATGAATGTACTCCTTCATTGTCTATATCTACAGTTTCTTTTCTTTTAAGATTTTTCATTTGCTTCTTGAGCCTTTGTTCATTTACTCAAACAAATATGCATTGACTATTCATTATGTACAATTACAGCTGTGTATAAGATTTAAATACTTAAACTACAACAAAAAGCAATCATTTGTTTTTTTGGACATGTACTTTTTTGCTTAGTACTGTGGTTTGTAACACTGAGGAAGAGGTGTGTTATATGGAAAAGAAAATGTAGTTTCAATCAGGTTCAATTCTGAATTCAAATTCGCTTTTGATGTTTGTTAACTCTATTGTTTTGATAAAATTTTTATATTTAATGGGCTTTTGTTCCTTCATTTGTAAAACTGAGATGTTTGAGAATGAGCTAATACACTATATAGCTTGTCTAGGAATAAGTGGTAAATATTATAATCATTGCCTACTTTACAAGTCAACTTTAAAGTGTTTCTTAGGATAAATTAGTGTAAAAGTACCTAGACCCATTATTATTAATCCTTATGCTTAGGAAATTTGTCTTCTAGTTGAGTAGATAATTATAAAGCCTAAGTAATGTGAATTAAGAATTATTTTCATAAGTATACTCAAAACACCATTTTCTTTCATAGAAAAGTTTACAAAGTAAGGTAGTATAATTGTCAATTGAATGCTATAAATAGTAAATGTCATTAGATATTCAAAAGTACATGAAATGTAGGCTGGCATCTTTATAATGTCTACTTCCAGATGATTCAGATTCAGGATGTCTGCAGATCACATTTGAAATCCTTTTTTCCTCTGAAAGATCTAGTCTAAAACAGTGGTTTTGTTATCATTATATACTGAAAACATATACTAATAAAAGTTAAAAAATGTTGTGAGACATACAGCATTTTGCCTCATGATTATTTTTGTCTCTTTTATGTAAGAAAGTTTACATCCTGTGAAAGTGTGAAAGTCATTCCATGTTTAGAATAGGTGTTCAGGTTCTAGACCTTGAAGTCCTTTCTTGTAACTCTTTACTCTTTCCTTCATTATCCCAAGTGAGAAAGTCACAAAGTCCTGCTGTTTTAATTACCTATATATTTGTTACTGTTCCATCCTTTTTATCCATACTGTGATTGTTTTAGTTCACGATGCCAGGACTCTTGCAGTATGTGCTTTCCTAATTTAGCTTTCCACTCAGGTCTCTACCCTCATGTCCTTTTCTGAAGCAAAGCTTTGAGCCAATCTCTGTGTCCTCAAAAACTGTTCAATGAAGTAAAACTTTCTCATGAGTCACTTAAGACCCTTTAGTTTGGACTCAACTGCTCTCTTTAGTCTCCCTTTACTTTGCTATATTTACAAGTACTCTAGTTATCTGAACTATTCACTGTACATTAAACATATTTTTGGTATAGTTTTTCTTCATTATTATGTTCACTTATAATATGAAAGGAAAAGACCTCTGACTCTGTGGCTTTCTCCAGTCCACTCTCTTATCACTGAGTCTTCACCTTTTGATAAAACAGTTTATCATTTAAGATCTACTTTAAATGTCATCTCCTTTTTAAAAAAATCAAAAAACGTTGTGATATCTCCCTGTACTACACCAGCCATTTGATATTTTCTTATATTCTGCTTTGTAGAGTAGTTATACTGTGGTGGACTTACTGTGGTCACCTTGGGCAGGAACGCCCAGCTGGACTGTGTTGGTGAGGTTCTGGGCAAAGAGGATCCACATGAGCACTGGTGCCGATGCAACATAAAGGAGAACAGGAGCAGAAGACAGGCGCTGGCTGTTTCCCTGGAGAAACTCTGTTGCAGCTGGTTCTCCCCAAGGCAAATGGACTGTTCTTGTTGCAGAAGGAGCTTGAGGCCTTGCTGTGGTCGTGGATGGCTGCTGTTCACTTTGGGGAGCTCTGGTTTTCATTTCCACTGTGAGTGTCATATCCTGGCTCCAGTATAGATTTCTTCTGGCTTCTAGTGCAGACATGGACTTACATGAGACAGTGCCGTGGGCCCCCAGCCCTTGATTGGATCTTTGGGGTTTCCAACTCATAGATGCATGTTCTGTACTCTTCCTGCATTTGGCTTATGGGTGAATGTTGTAATATGTAGATGTCCTGTATTAAATCTGCTCTCTTGCAAACCATTGACTCTGGAAAGGTAACTAATACAGTTACATTTCTTAGAATGTAATTAGTTCCTTAATGGGATAAATTATTTCTTTTTCCTCTTTATAATTCTCTGGTGGACTTGGAATACAGTTTTGTGTATAGTACTGGAATTATAGTAAAAAGCACTTTGGAATCAGGCAGACTTTAGTTCAAATTCTG
The DNA here is from genome assembly GCA_004026905.1 of Hystrix cristata. NCBI lineage: Eukaryota > Metazoa > Chordata > Mammalia > Rodentia > Hystricidae > Hystrix > Hystrix cristata. The sequence continues at coordinate 82,916 of PVJO010001834.1, forward strand.
CCTCTGCTGTTTACTGGTTGAGTGACTTTCTGCAGTGTTTATCTGTGTTTAAATTTCTTTATCTGAAAGGAAAATTTTCACTTGCCTTCTAGGGGAAAAGTAAGTAAACATTAATTGATATATATGTGAAGCATCTGGGACAAAAATAGGTTCTGTACTGAATGACAGTGATGATTATTTTAGAAGCACATTAGTTTTTATGGATCTGGAAATGGCCACTGGGAAGCCAAATAATTAACATAGGGTGGGAGGTATTAGCAGAAATAACTAATCTACTTGATAGAAATGAATTTGAGAAATCATAGGGTTTATATGGAAAGTTTTCTAGTATTTTTTCAGTTTAGACAGAGGAATTTCATTTTAATTTCCCAGAGTCAGTATTTGAAAAGACTAGGTTAAATGCTTGATTGTTTATACATTTTTCTCTGATTATTACTGTTTCTTCTCATAAATTTTTTTGCTATCACATATGGGAAGTTTAAAGCTGGTATTAAGTTTTCATTCTTTATATGACTTCATTTTTTACAGTGGTAAGAACACTTAACATGAGATTTATTCTTTTAAAAAATTTGAAGCGTATAATATAGTCTTGTTAGCTATAGACAAATATCATTTGGTTTTGACAATAAACTATTTGGTTAGAGCTGTTGAGTGTTAGGAACTATGTCATAAAGCTCCTGTTGTACTTTGTTTTTACAAATCTCTAAGTTCAGAGTTCTGGTAGAAGAGTTCTACTGAATCTTTTCAAAGACTGCTTTTCTGTAGTACTGTGTTGTCCAAAGTAGCATTTTTGGTCTATTAGGTGTCATTGGCTACTACTAGAATTTTTGGCATCCTTCCTGAGAGTTTGAAAACCTCCTGCAATAAAATGTAATGTTCAGTGTTATTATTCCACTCCTAGCACATAACTCTTCCTATTTACACTGACTGAATCTCAACTGCCTAACTGCCTACTAGGCTGGGATTTTCCCTGTTAATTTTCATTTAGTATTTTTATTTCTAAAAGCAAACAAGGAACAAACCATGTATTACCATTACCACTGTATGTTTTTTTTTTTCCAGAAACTAGTGAAAATTTCAGAATCTGTGAAAATGAAATAATGGGTAGGTAAATTACCCCAATATACAAGAGATTTTTCATATCCTAGTAATCTTCTATAGGCTGCTAACTGGAATCATACTCATGTACAAATGATCTACATACTATGATGTCAGAAATATAAATCAGCATCTACCCAAATCGAAATAGGACATTTTTCCCCAATACTCTCCACATGCTTTTCCCTAATATTTATAAGCATTTAGGCATGGTAAGCTGTTTTATGAAAGATGAATGACATTCTTAAACTAATAATTCATTGCTTAAATTCTGAGTGCCCCCCCAGTAGAACAGAAATATATGAAGAATGGCACATATATACATAGACTAATTTTTATTATTTTAATAGCAATAGAGACAGATTTGGGAGGATGCATTGGTATTATACTTCTTACCTGATCTTATATGATTGCAACTAAATTCTGCTTTGCAAAACTATGAAGTTGGTTCTCTAAAAGGCACCACAGATACACTGGGCCCCAAACTTTGTAATCTCCTTAACCTTGGTGCTCCTCTTCCCCTCCCTGACTCTCTGGGCACCCCCACCTATGCTGTAATTCAAACAAGAAATCTAAATGATAATCTTCTCAAGAATAGACCTTGATTATTTGTCTTTATGTCCTTATAGCCCAGCACACTGGCTGATAGATAATATACAAACAAACACACAAAAAAGGGAAAAAAAATAGAAGGAAACTTCTAAAAACTTCTCCTGACTTATGTGTCCTCACTCCTTCATTCTCTTATGGAAGGAGGTGTTTATGTTCTTATCTGAAACTAATCCATCCACTTGCCTGTTATCCCCAGTCTTAGTCCATTTGGGCTTCTATAACAGCACTTTGGAAGGCTGAGGCAGGAACATTGCAAGGTTGAGCCTAGTCTTGGAAATTTAGTGACTTAGTGAGACACTGTCTCACTAAGTCACTAAAATAAAAAATAAAATAAAAAATAAAAAAGGACTTGGGATGTAGCTCAGTGGAAAGATTCTGGGTTCAATCCCCAGTAGAGGAAAAAAAAAAAAACAAAACCTCATAAAACAAAACCAACCAACCAAAAATCCCCAAATACCACAAATGGTGTAGCTTTTAGACAACAGAACTTTACTTATCACAGTTGTGGAGACTGGGGACTCTTAGGTCAATGAATTGGCAAATCTGGTGTCTGGTGAAGGCCTATTTTCTGGTTCATACACAGTGACTGGGTTCTCACATGGTATAAGGAGAAAGGCAGCTCTCTGGGGTCTCTTCTGCAACCCATTCCTGAGGGTTCTGCCCCCTTGAAATAATCTCCCCAACGACCCCACCAACTAATAGCGTCACATTGGTAATTAAGGGTCAAACATTTGAATTGTGAAGTCTCAAATATTCAGTCCACAGAATCCCTCCCCTCCCTGGGATCCTTAAAATTCATGTCTGTTTCATATGTAAAACTCATTCATTACATTGCAATTAGCCTCACAAGTTTTAATTAGTTCTAGTAGCAATTCAAAAGTTGAAAGTCTACAGTCTTACGTAAATCAGATATGGAAGTGACTCAAGGTATGGTTCGTCTGAGGCAAATTATTCTCCAACTGTGAACTTATGAAATTCGTTTTACAATTTTGGGGAAGATGGCTGCATTTGTGTTTGTGTGGGGAAGATGGCCGTGGTGGTTTGTCACCCAATGTGGAGTTTGCAAACAGAAGCAAAATTTTGCCTAACGCTTTTGTTTGTGAGCTGAATTGTTTGCAAATAGAAGTGTTTGTGAACTGAGGCATTACTATATATATGCATCCAAAATACAATGATAGGCATAGGATAGACATTCCCATTCCAAAGAGAAGAAAAAAGAAAGAAGAAAGGGGTAGCATATTCCAGATAAGCCCCAAACCCTAAGGATAATCTTTGACTTCAGTCTCTGTACTCTAGGCTCACTGTAGCAGAGGTCCCCCCTTTGCAGCTTTGCCAGGAAGAGGTTGAACCCATCCCCCAAAGCTCTGGAAGGACCTGTCCCAAGGGCCTTGCAGCTATCATGGGTTGGATTTACCTCTCTATGCCCCACTGAGGCTTGAACTGAGCATCACTGACTCTGCGCTCTGAAGTCTCACAGCTGGCTCTACACTCATGGTTCTACCAGGCCTCTAGACTCATATATCAAGTGCAAGCCCATCCATTAAACCACAAAACAGGAAGGAATAATGCAAATATTGTTACATGGCTTGAAATTTTGTTGTGGTTTATTATGCAGGTGTGGATACATTAATGTAAGGGTTGACTTCATCATCCTGAAAACAATCTTCAAATTGTTGGTAGATTCCAATGTTAGCAACAGATGTAAGTGCTTATCAGTTCATAAAAATGCAAATTATTCTTTTTCTTCTAAAAGTATGTATTATCCTTGATGCATGATATTAAAAAATCAAAATAGCAATTTGTCTTCATGCAAATAGAAAAAGAGTTACACTACTTAGTCTAATACCACTATTCATGAATAATGTGGAACACAATTTTATGAGTCACTTAGTAAGTTAAATCTTTGGTGTATAGTAAAATGATCAGTATTTTCAAAATTAATAAAGTTAATGAATTGAGTATATTTTTTCCTGTCATGAAGCTGAGCCATTAAGATTTACTTGTTTATAGGTGAGGGTATAATTCATAATAAACATGAAATATACTTAAGTAAAACATTTAAATTTACTCACTGCCTTTCTTTCTTAATTTCATGTGTTCTATAATGTGTTTAGAGAAAGGTTGACACCACACATTGACAGCTTTTAGTGAGGGAACAAAGGATCCTTTTAAAATTACACTTTAATATAAAAATGTTTAGTTTTAGATTTAAAGGAATCTGTTGTGAGAAGTTGCAAGCAAACTGCCAAATTTTAAGTGTTAATTTAAAAAAAAGACTTACCAACACAGCATTTTTAGAGAAGAGCTGTAGACTTAATTGAAGAGTATTCAAAGGTGCAGTTTTCTTGCATGAGTATAAACTGCACATTCTAGAATAAGTACTCAACACTTTGCTTTAATTTCTTTTTAATAGTAACATCCTTTTTCCTTAAAAGATACAATAAGACAAATACAATATTGGAATTATTAATTATCACATATTTTAGTTAATGACATTAGAAAAGCTAGGTTAAGATCATATAATTATTGAAGTCTGGTCAATAATAATATAATGATAGCATTGATTCATATTTATTAAATAGTATAGTACCATTTTTAAAGGATTATTAGATTTATTATCTCAATTTATGGTATTAGTAACCCTTTGAAACAAATATTAGATTGTTATCATTGTTACCATCCACATTTTGAACGTGAAGAATCTGTAGTTCAGTGGAGTAACCTTTCTAGGGTCATATAGCTGACTAGTAGTGGAACTGGAACTAGGATTCCCAAACCTTATAAATCTCTCTTTAATGCAAATAAACAGTGCATTTTTAAGTGTCATACAAATTAAAGTAATAAAAATAGCTGTAAAGAAGAATGAAGATTGTTGTTGAGACTTTGCAAATGTGCTTTTCAAATTGTAAGTAACAGATAAGTAGTATTTTCTGAAGCAGCACAGATAAAATTGGAGAGAACAAGATTTCATAGTCTGAGTATCTGGGTTTAAGTTTCAACTCTATCCTTTAACAAGTTTATGATGTTTTACAAGTTATTTTCTGTCACTGAATCTTTTCATTTAAAGGAATAGGGTCTAAATCTTTTCAAGATTAAAAGGAAGAGAATGAATGAACACTGCTGAGCAAAAATTATCACAGGCAGCTGCTGTTTTAGGAGATTTTACATATAATTTTTCATTAAGTTTTATTATGAAAGTACTTTAGAGATTGTAAAGTACGTAAAATGCCATTCACTTATTTATTTAATTACAAATTAAAGTTTTATTTTTTGTGCCCATTTCCTCAAGGATTTGCTAAGGTAATGGCTATTGAATAAGTTATAGGGGTAAAAATAATGGTACAGAATAATAATCTAATATGTCATTCTTTATTGATGTATTTTTATTCTAACAGGACACCTATATAAGGATGTATAACTTTATATCCAGAAAGATGACTCTGTAATGGATGTATTTCACAAACAGAAAGGTCACTTAAACGGCGGTTTTTAAAGAGAGATTCTTAAAAAGAGGTTGCTCTGGCATAACTTTTCAATGATGCTTTTCAAAAGAAAATGACCTGTTGCACACAAATATATAGGTTTTACTTTTAGTATGGGGTATGTACATAGAAATGTCCAAACTGGGTTATTGGGCTGGGGATTCAGCTTATTGGTTAGAGTACTTGCTTCGCAAGCACAAGGCCCTGAGTTCGATCTCCAGCACCAAAAAAAATAAATAAATAAGCTGGATTATTTTCGTAAGTAATTGCTAAGGTTACAGCTTAGAACAGAAAAGGAAACCTTAGGGAGCCTCAGCGTATACATCATAAAGCCCATGCACTTTTCTCCTATTTGAATGTTACTAACTTATTGTAGACATAGCTCTTACAATTGTCTAGTTTCTCATTTCCTGTAATAGTTATTTATTAACTACATAACAAACTGAGTGGCTTAAAACAACACACATTTTTGAGGAAAAAATGACAGTTTCTGTGATCAGGAGACTGGGCATGGTTTAGCTGAGTTGTCTGTTTAAAACCTTGTTAAGGATGAAATCACAGGGTTGGCCAGACTGCAGTTTCATTTGAGTCTTGACTGGAGAAGAATCTTTTTCCAAGCTCATTCAGGTTGTTGGTAGAATTCAATTCCATGTGGCTGTAGGACTGAGTGCTTCAGTTTCTTTCTTGGTGTTGACAGCCATGCTTCAGCTCCTAGACGGGATCGGGCGCGTTCAGGGTGGTAAGGCCGTAGACGCCTAGCTCCTAGAAACCATCCACAGTTCCTTGTTACACGGAGTTCCCCAGCATAGCTGATTGCTCTTTCAGAACAGCAGGGAAATGGTGGAGGGAGAGGAGAGAGTAAGAGACGGAGAGAAGGAGAGAGTGAGAGAAAGAGGAAGAGAGAGAGAGAGAGAAGGGAGTTTTACATTCTTACATAGCATAGTCATGTAATAAACTACCTGTAATATACATCTTGCTGCTCTTCCCACTTTTGCATATTCCTTTTTTTGTTAAGAAAAGTTACAGGTTCCATGTGCTCTCAAGGGGATAGGACCCTACAATGCTGTAAACTTAAAGGGTGAAGAACATAGAGGCCACCTGGATTCTTTCTGCTACATACCTTAATGCTATTTAGTGACATACTGTGGAAGTGCTATCTTATAGTTAGGGAATCTTTTTTCTCTTTTTCTCTCTTCCCTCTCTTCCTCTTCCTTTTCCTGAAAACCTCACACCTTTCTTCATATATATAAAAAAAATCTAACCAGTGGCGGAAGGTATCATTTTATTTTATATGTCTATTTGGGCCTCTAGACCACTATGTAAAGTGTTTGGTTAGTGTATGGACACCATTATATGCATTAGAACTCAAGGAGATAATGTATACTGATCACTACTACTCAGAATCATTTGGCAGTTCAGAATTCTTTATAATGTTGTATGCTTTGTGGACCTTCATCTGTCTTATTTATTACATCTTGACAATGCCATCAAGATGCTCTTTAACTTTATCCTTGTTCTTTCACCTAAAATTCATTTTCCTCTATCCCATCTACTATCCTTTTTTTTGCTCCCTTACCTCTTATGAACAGCCTTTAACAACTCTGCAATTCTGTTACATCTCAAATATAGCCATTTCTAGCATAAAACTTTCTCAAATCTCTTCAGTTTACCAATCAATTCTCCTGGTAAAAAAAAGCATGTTCACAGCTTAACAGTAATAGTAGCAGTCGTACTTTTAATATTTTTTCTGTTTATGTGTGTGTGTGTGTGTGTGTGTGTGTGTGTATATATGTTTGTGTGTGTGTGTATTATGTAGACAGTCTTCTGTAAAAGTAGCTATTGTTTCCTTTTCATAGATGGGAGAGATTCATGCTTAAAGAAATAAAATTTGGCTAGTGTCAAACATATTTTCTGTGGCAGAACTAGGATTGAAATCTATCAGTCTGACTTTTTCTACCATGAAAAACTGCTTGTCAGTATTTTGTATATGTATCATTTCATCCTTCTGTCTTTTGTTATTCATTTACATGTATCTCTCCCTTATTAGAATAGAGCTTGTTTAAAGATAGAAATTATGTCTCCTATTATGCCCTCTGGTTACAAGTTAGATCTAAAAGTCCTCAAGAGGTCTTAAGTATTCAGAGTTAGGGCTATCAGAATGTGATTGAATCATGAGGACTAATTTGGTGGCATTATACAGTGTTAATAAAAACTTAGGAGATGGAGCTTAGTTGAAGGGAGAGGGCTATGGGGGGCAGGTGGGGCTATGGGGGGGCAGGTGGGACCATGGGTACTGTTTCTTGTACCTGCCCCCTTCCTCTTTGTCCCTTCTTCCTGGCTCATTCATTCCTACTCTGCTTTCTGGTTGGCATGAGGTGAGCAGCTTTGCTTCTTCATGCCCTTTGGCTATGATGTTTCTGCCTTGTTGTAGGCCTAAATCTATGGGGTCAGCTCATCGTGGACTGAAACCTCTGAAACCAAAAGCCAGAATAGAATTGAAACCTGTCATGGCATTCTTTATGAGACAGAGGCTATGTTCTGTGTAAATATAATTTATTCCTACACATTTATTTGAAAATATTTATTGTGTGTATAGTTTGTACCCACTGTTATCATAGTTTAATTTTGTACTTAGAAGTAGTGAATCAGGCAGACTTTGGCTTAAATAACAACTCTAACACTTACTTATATGGTCTTGTCTATGTTCCTCTTGGAGGTACTTTTTTCAGCTTTATAAAAGTAATTTAAAACATGCTTCTAGGGGATGAAGTTAGGTAATGTGCATGAAGGATTTTGCCTAATGTTTTGTGTATTGTGTGTGTACCAAATGTTAGTTTGGCAATTTTCTTCTTGCCTACCATCACAGTTTCATAATGAAAGTTAAGAGATGAGCCTTAAATCTGAATGTTTTTTAACCACTATATTTATTATAGTTTTACTATAATTTTCAGATTTGACTTTCTAAAACATGACATGAAAATTGTCTAGTCAAAAGTGCCCTCTAAACTAAACTTTTTGGTGTGGATCTGGCCTGGGTAGTACAATTGCTTATCTTCCCAACAAACAAGAGTCCTCCTTGTAAATAAGTATGGAAATTCCTCACAAAACCAAAAGTAGAGTTGTTTTTTAATCTGGTGATATCTCTTCTGTATATTGCCAAATTAATACTGTAGCAATACTTGAGTGTCCATGTTTATTATGATACAATTTACAATAGCTAAATTGTGGAAACAGCATAGGTGTCTGTCAACAGATGAATGGATAAAGAAAATGTAGTGTATATAGATAATGGAATATTATTTGGTTACGAAGAAAAACAAAATCATGTCAATTGCAGGATAATGGCTAGAACTGGAGATCATTGTGTGAAATAAGTGTAATAAGCCAGACTCATAAGCTCAAATATCATGTTTTCTCTTACATATGGAATTAAAAAAAGGAGATGACGTGAGTATAGAAAGGAGACTGTTAGGGAAGAGGAAGAAAATAGGTGAGGAGTAGGAAGAGGGAAGGGAAGAGAATGGGGGTAATATATATCGAAAAAGATCAAAACATTTTACATGCATTTTTGACTATGCCACAATGAAGTGCACTGTTCAGTATAACTAATATGCACATACAATGAAAATTTTTAAAAAGAGTGTTCATAGAGTCATGGTTTATAAGTGACAAATGAACTGTGTCAGTCAGTTGTTGTTGATTTCAGGTCCAGAAATTCTTTGACAGGGTCTCAATTTCTTTAATTCAATTCTGAGATTTGCGTGTTTTGGAAAATCTTACAGAGTCGAGTCTGTGGATTTTTTTGTTTGATTTACAACCTTTGCTTTTAGAGCTTCTGACCATTTTATTTTCCTGTAGTGAAAATGGCCTAATTATTACAATGACACAAGAAGTCATATACTTTAAAGCTCTTTGTATGACTAAAGAATGCTTTTAATAAAGATTAGTGAGACATGTGCAGTACACATGTTGCACCAATGATACAGCAGTTTACTGTATTTTACACCCTTATGGAGAATCTGAAGTCACTGTTTCATAGCATCATTATTATTGTTTTACTTTGCCGTAGGCTAATGCAGAATAGATAGTATACTGGAAATAATCTGTTTTCAGAAATTTTGGAATTCTTATTTTTTAGCTATCAAAGAGAAGATAAGTAGTTATGATTTTTTGGATTAATTGAATTATCATTTTATGTGCACCCAAACATTTAAATATCTGTTGACATTTTCTGTGGGAGATTAACATTTAATTTATGAAAAAGCTGGAAGTCTTTGGAATAAAATAAAATACTTCATGAGTTTGTAAAATTAACAGATATTTGTTATAAAGACTTTTGAATATAATATTGTAATTGTTTTATAAAAAGTTCTTTGGTTGCATTCAAAGTGTCAACATTGAATTATCACTCTCAATTGAGTAGAGGAAGTAATCAGAACTTAAATAAAAAGAACTAAACCATTAAATATAATAAATCAGTCAGTCAGCAGATGAATAGATACATCATAGAGAAACATTTGGAACGTAGTTGCATTCTTCAGCAATCAAACTTGACAATGAAATAATAAAAATGACGTTTTATGTTTTATCTATTCAGCTCGTAAACTGAAATTTAAAATTCTGTTGAAACATATACAATTAGAGAAATTTAAAGACATATTAGTAGAATTAATTAAATATTTTGGCAATAAATAATTCTATATAACTAGGAAAAGTGTTAAGGTTATTATTCACTACTGTAATCACTGCCTACATTTATTAAGCACTTTACATGAGCTGTGGCATTGTTTTAAGTGCTTATCATTGCTCAATTCATTGAATCTTTAAAGCAGCTCTCTGAAGTAGTTTTTGTTCAGTCCTAAAGATAAAAAGTAAAATAACATTTTCACTTCATAGTGTAATTTAAGTACAACCAAATTCATTGTCAATTGCCTAATTATTTAATATAGTCATCCATTAGATTTTACTCTTGTTTTTCTGGACACATGCCTTTTGTCATTTTATTGACCCACAACCTCTACCAGAGTGAGGAGGAACAATTAAATGTTGCCTTACCATTTAAACTTTTGATAATGGCTTACAAAATAAGTAAAATAATCAATCAATTATCCTAGATACAGTCTTCACTTCTATAAACATTATTTTGAGATGTAGAAACTAAAGGTAATAGCACTTCTATCATTGTTTTATGCAAGTTTAATTATGGTAAGCTAATTGAGAAGCATTCATCCCCAAAGCGCAAAACAGAGAATTTTCACTAATTCTTAAAATTTCCTCTGAGCTTAGCAATATTGACTGACATTGTTATTTCATACATGAAAAATTGACAAAAGATTTTTGCCAGAGGTTATGTGACAGATTGAGACTGTGTACTACATTTTAATTTTAGAAAGAACATAATCATCCTGTCCCTAATAAGAGCATAATACAAAGCCAAAGCAAAATTTTTATTTTAAAAATTTTTATTGTAGCATAGACAACTAACATGAAATATGTATTTTTTGGACAATTTTAAGTGTATAATGTGACATTGTTGATGATAGTAATAATGTTGTATAGATCTCTAGAACTTACGAATCTTGCCTAACTGAAACTTTACACTTACTGCAAAGTCACTTTTAAATATTGAGATACTAAACTGTACTCTATTGGAAATGTGTAAAAAGTAGACAAGGCAGAGTGAAGCAAATAAAAATAATCTGTAATTTTAAAATAATAATTCTATCATGTAGAAATAAATTCTAATAACCTGTATATTAACTTGCAATTTTTAATAGAAAACCTTAGAAACATGCAATTCCTTTTTTACATGGTTGAGATTGTTTATCGATGGATAAAGAGTGAAAACTTTTTTTGCTTTTCCTTTCCCATTGTACCACACACTATTTTTAAGTCATTAAATGCTTTTTAAAGATAATTTTAATAGTTGGTATGAAGATTATTATCGAGAAATTACAATTATTTAGTAGTATACTTACTGTTGAACATTTGGTACCTAATATTGCTATTAGGTGTTGTACTTAATATTGTTGTACATAATTTTTTGTCTTCATTTCTCCTCATTTCCTGAGCATACCGTACTTGGAAGTGAAATGATCATTTCAAAGGATCTGAATCCTTTTTTTTTTTTTTGGTTGGTTTTGTTGTTGTTATTGTTTTTAAAACCTTTAAATCCTGCTGATAATTGTGTTTCAGAATGATTATGCCAAGTAAACTTCTAATCATAATGTAGGAAAGAAACTATAAGCTCACCTGTATCAGAGTCTTTTCTTAGTCTCATAGATGAAAAATTTCTCTCATTGTTTTAGTTTGGTTTTCTCTGACCATTGGTGAGGTTGAACTTAATTAACTGCATGTTTGTAAGCACTTGGTTTTCTACTTCTGTGAATTATCTGTAAATGCCATTTGCCCATCTTTTTATTGGCATTTAGTGTTTTCTTTGTGGTATATCTGAACTCTTTATGCTTTAAGAACATCAAGCCTTCATTATCTTTGTGGCTACTATTTTTTTTTAGCTTTATGTTTTAAAAAATTTATAGTCAGGATTTTTTTTAATAGTCAGGATTTTGATGCAACAGAATTTACATACTTTCTTGTAGTCAAAATATTGATTTTAATTTTATATTTTCTCTTATTTCTTTTATATTTAATCCTTCCAAATCCTTCCAAAGCAGAAAAACTATTTACTTAAGTTTGATTTTTACCTTCTTGTGTTTTGATTCATATCATGCCAGTTAATCTTTTTGTTAACTTGACTGGATTAAGAGCCTCTGGGGGTGATTAGATCATAGGATCCCATAATTGATCCATGGATTAATCAGTTGATGTTCACAGCTGAATGTGCTGTTAGGAGATAGAGCTCAGTTGGAGTTGGGTAACTGGGGGTGTGCCTTTGGAGGATATATCTCTTGCTAAGCTATTCCCTTTACTCTGCTTCTCTGCTGCCATGATGTAAGCACCTTTATCCTGCTGTACCATTTTGCCATGATGTTCCTGCCTTCGAGTTGGCTAACCCATGGACTGAGTCCTCTGAAACTTTGAGTCAAATTAAACCTCTTTTTTACATTGTGTGTGTTGGGTATTGTGTTCTACCAACAGGAAAGCTGGCCAATACATGTGTCTTTCATTCTTTAATTCTTATTAAAAGTGTATTATAAACTAAATACTAGCTTAAAATGGTCTGAATATTTATTTTTATCAGTTATTTATTGAATAACCATCTTTTTACTACTGATTTGTTATACTCCCTTAATTACTTCTTAAACACACATACAATCCACACATGGTCTGTGGATTGTAAAAATTTTTCCCTTAAATCTCTTGATCAGAATCACCCAGTATGCTCAATCTGAAACCTGAGGTTGGACATGCCTAGCTTGCTTGGATTGCATATAAAATATGTAGTATAAACTGGGCATGGTACGACTAAGGCAGAAAGATAAAAAATTCAAGCCTCATTTGGGCAACTTGAGACTCATCAACACTCTGTCTCAAAATGAAAAATAAAAAGCCGGCTGGGGATATAGCTCAGTGTGAAGGACCTGAATTCAATTCCTAGCATTGCAAGTATGTTTATGTGTCATATGTACATATATTTGATGTATATAAGTAACAAAACTTCTTTTTATGTCTATTATAACATAGGTATGTGCAACCCATGAGCTGAATGATGGACACGCTTAACTAGGGTTTATTAAAATGCATATTCTTGGAGGCTAAGTCTGAAATACTTACAAACTCTGCAGGTGCACCTCAGGCTTGTGCAACACTGATTTAGGCTCTGTTTCCAGAAATTTTACATACTTCTCACCTCATTCGCTTTCTAAATAAGGTTTTGAGTGAATTTATTTTGAAAAAAAGTTGAGATACTTTTATTCAATGATCAATGGCAGTTAAAGTATACATTAATTTGTGAAGCAGTGGAACTTTGTAATAATCTTCTGATGTAGGCCCATAGTATGTTCTTTTATTTAGTGTCTTCATTATTAATCTTTGAGAAAGACTTAAAGGATTTAAATTTAAGTAAAAGTCTTCATATAGTTTAGGACAGTACCTCTATTTTGTTTTTACATCAGGTTAATTTTTGCATTCATGACAGTTTATGAATATTCCTAATATTTACTTTTCAGTCAAAGTTTCATTTCAGTTGTTCTTTATTTGAGTGTCTTTCTTCTTCTTCTCAATGTGTTTATCATATTTTTCTCTTTTTATTTATGTATGTTTATATTCCTGTTATAGGAAGACCTAAAAGACAGGTTTTGTTTTATTATTTTCTGAAATCATTTCCTGTACCTTTCAACATCCATCATAATGCCTAATACCAAACAAATGTCCAGCAAATATTTAGCAAATTATATTGAACTCCTACCACTGACTTCTAGGTGTTAAAATGAAATAGCCATGAGTGAATTAATATTTATGTTCCTGAGACAATAGAAGATATCCAGATTGACATTCTCGTAAATACTCTTTCACTCAACACTCACTGTACCAAATATTTACTGAATTTCCACTGTGAGCTGTGCATTATGCTAGGAGCATGAGCATATAAACATAAATAACATAATTTCTAATGTAATGAGAGCATTTCTTAATACTGGTGGCAGTTACTTTGTAGTACTGTATAGTATCCATACTGGCACTTTTTCAGGATTGGACAGTGAGATCTTTTAATATCAACTACTGTTATTTGAGGAAGCTACTGACTTTCTGGAAATCATTTCTTTTCCACTTAAAATGGAGATAATTATGTTTACTTAAGAGATGTGAACTGAATTTAGAATGATTTGCTTATGTAAATTGAAGTAGCTTACATGAAATTAATTCCCTCCTCTTTTTTTCTCACTTTGTGGGAAAACCTTGAATAATTCAACTGGAAAACAAGTCAGTTTCAGTTTTTGTGTTTTGGAGGGAACTCATAATGAGAATGTTCTATATGTTAAATTGTTCTTTTTATGAATTGGGAATATCAATAATTTTACTTTAGTCATTATGATCCCTTTTTAATTTGCAGTGTGCTTGTGATCTGAGGAGCCAAGTATTTAAAAAAAAATTATCACATAGTTTCCATTCTCCTGCTTTCCACTTATTATTAAACTCGTTTAATAAGAGCCTGTGTTTCACTCTTACTACACTGAAATTCTTTTTGTGAAAGTCATTGATGATCACCATGTGGTGAAAGTTAGAACACATTTCTTTCTTCACTGATCTCTGTGGTTTCAACACCATTTACTTCTCTCTCCTTGGATCAATCTTCTATGGATTCTACAATAATTATTCTTCTACTTTTCCTCAACCATGCGGGCTGCTCATTCTTGTTTTCTTTTGTTGGATCCTCTTCAAGTCCTAGAAGTTATAATTTCTAAAACCATGCTTCTAAGATCTCTTTTCTTTTTCTGCTCTTATTCCATTCTTTTTATTTATGATACTTAAATTTAAATTTTCAATGAACTCAGGCTATTTTCCTTAATTCAAGGTCTGTATGTTCAGTTGTCTCCTTGATATTTTCACCTGGATTCTTATAGACATCTGAAAAACAGTGAAATCTAAAATACAGTTCTACACTTTTCCCTTTGAACCTGTCCCCTGAACTTTTTCTGCCTCATCTCTATGGTGAAACTATCTGCACACTATTTCAAATCTGAAATATGGGGTCAATCAGTGTTCCCTTTTACTCACCCATAGCATTCACTCCATTTACAATATCTATTAATTTTAACCTTTATAGCATTTCAGCAGTCTGTTTGCTTCTCTTTAATTTGGTTACCATTATCCTTGGTCAGGAAGTATCATCTCTGTACAATAGATTATTTTGTCTGTAAGAAAGGAAGCTTTCTCTCTAAAGTTGGGAACGAGACAAGGCTGTCCCCTATTGCCACTCCTGTTCAATATAGTATTAGAAAGATTAGCCAAAGCAATCAGGCAAGAGAAAGAAATAAAAAGGGAAATGGAAGGAAAGGAAGAAGTCAAATTATCATTATTTGCAGATGACATAATCCTAGGAGTTGTGTTTAGGTGTCAAGTTGCCAAGGGATGGAATATTAGGCTTAACTGTTTCCTTGGTTGTCTTGGGAGCTGCCTAGGGGATTATTAAGCACACTTCAGTGTGTGTCTGGGTGGGGCCTGGAGGTATGACTTTGGGGCCTATATCTGGTCTCTGGGCCCTTCCTCTCTGGTACTCTTCTCCAGTGCTCTGCTTCCTGGATTCTGTGGTAAGCAGTTTTTTCTGCTATGCCCTTTTGCCATGATTTTATTTTATTTGTTTGTTTTTTGAGGCAGGGTCTCACTATGTAGTTCAGGCTGGCTTTGAACTCACAGTGTATCCCAGGCTGGCCTCAAACTCGAGGCAATCTTCTTCCTGCCTCAGCCTCCCAAGTGCTGGGGTTATAGGCATGTGCCACCATGCCTGGGCTCTGCCATGATTTTTGTATCTTGGAGCCAACCAACCATGGACTGAAACTTCTCACATAATGAGCCAAATAAACGGGTCCTCCTTAAATTGTTAGTATCAGGTATTTTTTCCAGCATTGGGATAGCTGACAAATACAGTAAGCTGTTGAACAGAGTTAGACAAGAGACAGGAATGATCTGATTACTGGGAATGGCATAGCATATAGAATGTAGATATTGAAGTGAAATTGTCATGGGCTTTTGAAATTGAACTAAAGTATGGCAGACGTTTTCACAGTAGATATTTAACTATATACTTATATATTTAAGTATATTTCCACATATATTTAATGCTTTATTTTATTTATTGCCTTCCTAGTTATACTTCTATTGATTGACAGATTTTTGGTTGTTCTAGGGGATGTAACATGTATCCTACATTATCCACATCAATTTATTCTTCACATTTCCTACATTACACTTTCTTCTTCTTACTTTGTGCCTGATACTTCATACTTCCCACTTCCAAACTGAAAAATGTTATGATAGTTTAATTCTATTTCCCTGCTCTTTGACATATATTAGCTGTTTTTACTATGTATTTTATTTATTTTACATTATAAACCTCTACATTTTAGCTTTAGTCAGTCGTTTGACTCTGAAGAAATTTGCAAGTTAAAAAACATACTTTATTGGGTATTATCTACCATACCTTATTTTTTTCTTTAGATCGAGTTTTCTATCTGATTTTCCAGCCTGTGAAACTGAATTGCTATCATTCTGAAAAATATCCTTTAGAATTTCTTAATGTGCAAACATGCATTTTCTGGCACTGAATTCTTTCAGTTTTTGTTTATATGAAATTCTCTTCATTTCACTCAGAGTTTTGAAGGATATTTTCATTTGATACATGTAATTCTGGGTCGACATGATTCTTTTGTTTACTTTTTTATCATTAAGTATATCATTCTGTTGTCTTACAATCTCTGTTGTTTCTGATGAGAACTCAACTGTTGCATCATTTATCCTCTGCATGCAATGTGTCTCTTCTCTGTGTGCTTTCTTGAGTTTTTCTTCATCTTTTTTTTTAAACAGTTTGGCAGTTGTGTTAGTTACTTTTTCATTGTTGTGACAAAATACCTGAGAAAATCAATTTAAAGGAGGAAAGATTTATTTTGCCTCAAAGTTTCAGAGGTTTTAATTTATGACTGGCTGGCTCTGTTGTTTTGGGGCCTTTGGTGAGGCAGAACATGGTGGAGGGGAGCATGCGATGAGGCAAAACTGTTTACTTTGTGGTGGCCTGGAACAAGCCAAGACTATGTATATATGTATGTATATATGTGCATATATGTGTATACATATACATATATATGTATATGTATACACATATATATGTGTGTATATATATACATATATATACACACATATATATATACACACACACAGCAAGAGAGAGAGTGAGGAGAGAGAGAGAGACAGAAAGAGAGAGAAATCTATCTATCGATCTATCTATCTATATATATCTATATATCTATATATCTATCTCACCTGGATTTTATTATTGGTTATTTATCTCTTTACACTTACTGAACTTCTTAGACCAGTAAATTTTTGTTTTTCTTCAAATATGAAAAGATTTAATGTATTTCTTTTCAAATATTATCTCTATCACATTCTCACTTTCTTTTTCTTTTCAAACTCTTGTTACATGTTTAGTTTTCTCATAGATCCCTGAAGCTTGCTAACTTTTTTTTCAAGTTTATTTCGGAGCGTTATTTAGAGCAGAAATTTTCTAGTGATGTCTCTTTATGCTGATGTTTCCTATCTCCTATAAAGAGCATTGAATGAATTATTAAATTTCCAGCATTGTAAGTTTTACTTCTATGATTTCCATTTGTTTTTTTTTAATTGCTTGTAATTTCTTTCATTCTTTTTTTAAGTTGTAGTGATACATTTCAGGTATACACAATGAAAACATTGATAACATTCATCATAGGAAATTTGTACCTGTACATGATACATCTTGCTTCTTTTTATCCCATTCCCCTCCCTTCCCTTCAACCCCACTTCCCCTCCTTATTTACAAAGCTTTGTTTCTATTTTCCTTTTATTCTCTTTTTTTCCTTGTCCCTCCCTTCCTTTCCTCCCCCCCTTGTTCCCCTTCACATTTTAATGATTTCTTCCATTTTCCCAATATGTGTTATACATTTTGGTCCTTATTTACACTTTCAGCTTCTTACACCAGAGAAACAGTGCAGTATTTAAGCATGTGTGTCCAGTTTATTTCATTTGAGAGTATGGTCTCAAGGTGCATCTATTTATCTAGACATATCTTGAGCTTATTCTTCTCTATGGCAGAGTAGTACACCATTGTATAAAAAACCCACATTTTCTTTGTCCATCCATTGGTTGATGGGCATTTGGGCTCTTTCCAAGATTTAGCTATTACAAACTGTGCCACTATAAACATGGGTGTGCATATTATCATTGTGGTGTGATGCTTTTAATTCTTTTGGGAAGAGACCAAAAAGGGGAGTATCTGGGTCAAATGGAACTTCTACTTTTATTTTTTTGAGGAATCTCCACCCTAATTTCCACAGTGGTTCCACCAGTCTACATTCCCATCAACAGTGGAGAAATGTTCCTTTTTCCATGCAGTCCTGCTAGCATTTGTTATTGACTAATTTCTTGATAATAGCCATTGTTTCTCGAGTGAAATGGAATCTCAGCATTGTTTCAATTTGCATCTCTCAAATGACCAGTGATGTCGAACATTTCTTCATATGTTTATTTGCTGTTTGTACTTCATCTGACAAGTATCTATTCATTTCAGATGCCCATTTTTGGATTGGGTCTTTAAATTTGGGAGGTGCGATTATTTTGAGTTCTTTATATATTCTAGATATTAGTCCTTTGTCTGAGGAACAGCTGGCAACATTTTTTCCCCACTGTGGGCTGTCTCTTCAGTTTGTTGGTGCTTTTTTGTTGCTGTTGTTGTTTTTGGCTGTGCAGAAGCTTTTTAATAAGATGAGTTACCAATTGTTGACTCTTCGTGATATTTCCTGGGCAACTGGGGTTTTGTTCATAAAGCCTTTGCCTACACCTATATCTTCAAGAGTTCTACCTATTCTACCTTCCAGCAGATTTAGTGTTTCTATTTTAATATTTACATCTTTGATCCATTTCAATTTTAGTTTAGTGTGTGGTGAAAGATAAGGGTCTAGTTTTAATCTTTGGCATGTGGAAGGTCAGTTTTTCCAGCACCATTTATCAAAGAGACTGTCTTTCAGTGAATGTGTTTGGCCCCTTTGTGAAAAATAAGGTGACTGAGTGTGCTTGGAGTTGTTTCTGGGTCTTCTAATCTGTCCCATTGATCCCTGGGTCTATTTTTGGAGGGGAGCATCCTGGGGATGAAACTCAGGGCCTTGTGGTTGCTAAGCAATAAATACTGTGCTATTTTTTTTTTTTTTATCAGGGAAGCTTTGTAATATAATTTCAGGTCAGGGATCATGATGGCCCCTGCTTTGCTTTTGTTGCCCAGAATTACTTTTGCTGTTCTAGGTCTCTTCTGGTTCCAAATGAATTTTAGGATTGATTTCTCTATTCTGTGAAGTATGCTATTGGTTTTTTGATTGGGATTGCATTAAATCTGTACAGTGATTTAGGAAGTATGGCCATTTTCACTGTATTGGTTCTTCCTCCTAAGAACAAGAGCTATCTTTCCATTTTCTGATATCTTCTTTGATCTCCTTTTTCAGAGTACTGTAGTTTTCAATGTAAAGGTCTTTTACTTTCTTCCTTAGATTGATTCCTAGGTACTTCATTTTTTTGGATGCTATTGTGAAAGGTGTTATTTCCATAATTTCTCTCTCAGTGAGTTTGTAATTTGTGAGCGGGAATGCTATTGATTTTTGAGTGTTGCCTTTGTATGCAGCTATGCTGCTGAATTTGGTTATTAAATCTAACAGACTTAGTGGAATTTTCAGGGTCTTCTATGTAGAGTATCATATCATCTGAAAATAACAATTTAAATTCTTCCCTTCCTATCCTTATTCCTTTTCTTTCTTTCTCTTGTCTAATTGCTCTGGCTAATGTTTCCAGAACTATATGAATAAGAGTGATGATAGTGGACATCATTGTCCTGTTCATGATTTGAAATGAAATTTTCAGTTTTTGTCCATGAATATGATGTTGGCTGTTTGTTTGTCACAGACAATTTTTATCAAATTGAGATAAAGACTATTCCAGTTTTCTCTAGGGTTTTTTTTTTTTCATGAATGGGTGTTGGACTTTGTCAAATGTTTTTTCTGTATCAGTTGAGATGATCATATTTTTTTTGTCCTTGCCTCTCTTAATATGGTGTATCACATTTATTTATTTTTGTACATTGAAACATCCATGCATCCCTGGGATGAATCCTACTTGGTCATCATGTGTAATCTTTGTAATGATTTATTGCATTGTTTTTGCCTCTATCTTATTGAGGATTTTCGCATCTATGTCATTAAGGAGATTGGCCTGTAGTTCTCTTTTTGGTTGGATATTTCCCTGGTTTTGGTAAGGGTAATACCTGCTTCCAGGAATGAATTTGGAGTATCGTGTCCCTTTAAATTTCATTAAAGAGTTTGAGGAGTAGCAGCATTAATTCGTCTCTAAATTTCTTCTAGAATTCATCAGTGAATCTGTCAAGACCTGGGCTTTTCTTTGTTGGTAGTTTTTAAATTACATCTTTAATTTTATTGACTGATAATTGGTTTATTTAGAATCTCTATATCTTCTTTATCCAGCTTTAGTAATTGATGTGTGTCTAAGAATCTGTCCATTTCTTCTATTTTCCATCTTATAGAATAAAGGTTATTGAAGTAGGTGTTGATGATCTTCTGGATTTCTGCAGGATCTATTGTGATTTCACCTTTTCATTCCTAATTGCATGAATTTGAGTCTTTTCATTCCTTTTTTTGATAGGATTGGCTAAGGGTTTGTCAGTTTTATTTAATCTTTCAAAGAACTAACTCTTGGATTCATTCATTCTCTTCCTTGTCTTCTTAGCTTCAAGTACATTGATTTCTGCTCTGATCTTTATAATTTTCTCCCTTGTACAAGCTTTGGGCTTGACTTTCTCTTCTTATTCTGTATGCTTGAGATTCAATATTAGGTTGTATATTTGAGCTCGCTCTATTTTTCCAGTATGGGAGTTCACCGTTACAAATTTGCCACATAGGAATGCTTTCATTGTGCCCCATAAGTTCTAGTACATTGTACTGGGATTTTTATTTAATTGTAGAAACTGTCTAATTTCTTCTTTGGAAGGTGTTATTTAATTTCCATGTGTTTAGGAAGTTTTTGTGGTTTAGTTTGCCATTGATTTCCAATTTCATTGCACTATGATCTGAAAATAAACATGGGATAATTCCAATTCCTTTGCATTTACTTAAGCATGTTCTGTGAGCTAGTATGTGGTCTATTTTGGAGAATGTCCCATGTGCAACTGAGAATGTGTATTCTGATGTTGTGGTGTAGAACACTTTGAGGACATCTACTAAGTCCATTTGTTCAAAAGTTTGGTTCAGTGCTGATATCTCCCTGTTGATTTTTTGTCTAGTTGATCTGTGATGGTGGGGAATTGAGCATCCCCCATTCCAATTGTATTAGTGCTTATTTGGTTTTTCATGTCTGTTAATATTTGTTTTACATAGTTGAATGTGCTGGTATTTGGTGCATATGTATTTATGGTTCTTATCACTTCCTCTTGGATTATTCCCTTTATAAGGATGTATTGACCTTATTTGTCTCTCAGTCACTCTTGCCTTGAAATTCATTTTGTCTGCAAGTAGAATAGCTACTCCTGCTTTATTCCAGGTTCCTTTTGCATGAAGTATTGTTTTCCATCCTTTGACTTTCAGGCTGTGAATTTCTTTTTGAATTAAATGTGTTTCTTGTATGCAGCACATTGTTGGATCTTGCTTCTTGATTCATCCTGCCAGTCTGTTTCTTTTGATTGGTGAATTGAAACCACATACATTGATGGTTATACCTGATATATTGACTTATCCTTGTCATGTTATTTTTCTGTTGTTTGTTTCCCTTTCCTCCCTCTGTTTAATTACTTGCCTTACCTGATGGATTCGTTTTGTTGGGGTTTTGGTGTTATAGTCCTCATTATCTCTTTCTAGAATTTCCTTCAGAACATTTTGGAGTGCTGGTTTGGTGGTCATGAATTTATTGAGATGTTCTTTGTCATGGAAGTATCTTATTTCTCCATCAATTTTGAAAGATAGTTTTGCAGGGTACATCAATCTGGGCTGGAGGTTGTTTTCTTTTAGGACTTGAAATACTTCACTCCAAGCTCTTACAGGTTTGTGTTGAGAAGTCTGCTGCTAACTTACAGGTTTGTGTTGAGAAGTCTGCTGCAACGCAGATGGGCTTTCCTTTATAGGTGATTTTTTCTTTTCTCTAACAGCTTTTAATATTCTGTTCTTGTGTTTCATTCCTACAATCTTGACTATGATATGCCTTGGGGTAGATTTTTTTTGATCATGGCTAATTGGAGTTCTTTATTCCTCCCTACAATGTATGTCAGATTCCTTTTTTATGCTTGGGAAGTTTTCTGCCATTACTTCTGTGAAGAGTTTTATTTATGTTGTTTGTGCTTTCTCTTGCTTTTTCATTGACTCTGATCAATCTTATATTATTCTGCTTTGCATCATCTAGGAGCCGTTGGATTTATTTTCTGTGGACTCTTGCTATTTTTAAGAACTTTTTCTTTTCATGATCTCTAACCACAATCTTGTCTTCTATAACTGATATTCTGTCCTCACAATGGTTCATTCTGCACTTGTATTTTCAATGGAATTTTTAATCTCCTGGATATCTGTTTGACTCTGTTTTGTGGACTCTATTTCTTTCCTGTATTGGGTGTTCATGTTTTCTATCATTTTCCTAAGTTCCTTTATTTTTTAATCTGTATCTGCTCTAGAAATACTAATCATGTCCTTCATTCTGGTCACCAACTCTGTAGTTATCTGAGAAATTATTTCTGATTTGATTTTTTTCTAGAGCTTCATTCATCTGATTTCTTCTACTTTTATCACTTTGGAGTGTTCAGGTGGGTTGCTTTCGAATTGTCTCACCTTATGGCCCTGATTTTGCCTTTGGCAAGCTGAAAGTCTGGGGTTGCATCTTGCTTCTGGGTCTTTTCGTTTTCCATTTTTTTTTTTTAGTTTAATTCCTGGGTTGATGCTTATAAATTGCTTTTGGCACATAGCTTTTTTGCTAGTATCAAGAGCCCTTTGGAAATGACTACTTCTTAGAGATGTCCTTCAGCTATAGCTGGTCTTTGGGTTTTTAGTTTTTTGCAAGATTCTACCTCTTCAATTTATTGGGAATGAGGTGTTGCTGCCTGTTTGACCTCACCACTGGTTCTTTGGCATTGTCCCACAGTATTGTTTATGACCCTCAGACAATCTCAGTCTTGGCATACAAGGAAGAACAACTGTTAGAACAATTATGTCACCTTGACCAAAGTAGTACAATCAGTAATAACAATAGCATCACACACAGTCTAGAAAATGACAAACTGTAGTACCAATTAATTTGCCACCTTTAACTATATGAACTAGATTTGTGGTTATATAACAAAATCTAAAAGAAACCAGAACATTGTAATCAATAATATGCCCTTGATATGGTGATTCTATCCTTAGGGGAGAAAATCTAAAAGGGATAGGGGGAAAATAGAGAAAGAGATGTGAAGCAAGGCTAGAGATAAAGGAAGAATATGCAAACTTTGCAAAGTTTGGTGAAGACAGGAGAGAAAGAGAGAAGGAAGAAATAAAAAGAATAAAACAAAGCAATAACAAAGAAAAACTAGAAACAATGTTCACACTCATATAAAAACAAGAAAAAACAAGACAAAAAAAAAAAGAATTTAAAAAGCAAAATAATCCCAAACAAACCAAAAGAAAATGGAAGAAAAGAGGGAAAAAAGCATCCAGGGCGTGTCTCTGCTGTCACTGGTAGACAGAATGCACAGGCCCAGATCCGTGTTGACTAATCCCATTAGTTAGATTTATGGCAGGGTCGTGGGTAATCTCAGCAAACTTGTACCTTTAATTCTGCTGCCATTCAGGCTGATTTCTGGCTGTGAGGTTGGAACCTGAGTTGTTTAGCCAGAAACATATTGTGTGTCGCCTGCTGGCTTGAACTTGTTGTCTTCTTGACCTCCTGATGAAGGGAACTCAGCTGTGCCTTGTCCTGACACTGGAGGACACTAGACGGAGCTCCTCAGGGCTTCTCTGAGTTCCAAGCTCAGTTGACCTCTCTCCAAGATGTCGCCCTCCCCTGGGGATGTGTGAGCCCGAGTAAGTCACCAGCCCCTGCAGTCTGGTACATCCACCTCTCACTCCCGTCCTACTGATGCATCTCTTTCCAGAGGCTTCTGGGGTTGCCAGCAATCACAATACATCTGGAGGCTTGAGCTGCCTCTCCCACGCCCTGAGCTGGGAACTGGGGAGGAACACTGTTTGCTACCTCCCTCCTCTGTGCTGAGGTCCCTCTCTTCACTCTCCCTGTGGGCTCCAGTTCTCCCTTCAGGTCCTCACTGGGTCTCGGAAATCCACTTCCCTTTTTCTTCTCTTTTCTGTGTTGCTGTATTCTAGCACCTGGACACCAAATTTTGGAGAGGCCATTTCTTTGCTGTTCACCAGCCCACCATCTTCCTGGAAGTCTCTGGTTCCTTTTTGTAGATTCCAATTTTCTGCATAAGAATTTGTGTTTGTTTATGCTGAATGCCAAATCTTTCTTTAAGTCTTTGAAATATTTTTCTGTAGTTATTTGATGATAACTTTAATATATACTTTGCTTGCTAATACCAAAATTCGGACCATCTGAGTATTGGTCTTTAGTAACTGTTTTTTTGTTTTCATATTTCTTTGTATATCTGATACTGTTTTATTATAAAATAGACATTATAGAAGATATAGTATAGAAACTCCTGTTTCTATTTTTATCATTTGAAGAAAATGAAAAGTTTGTTTGTTTGTTTTAGTATGGAGATAAGTTATTGAGTGATCACCTTGATTTTTTTAGTGGTTTATCATTTGCTTTGAAATGGTAGATCTGTGGGAACGTCTAAAATGTTTCCTAAGTCTCTTGGGACTTGTACAAGAAAAAATTTACTAAGCAGGCATGAGTTTCTGAAAGCTTGCACATTCCCAAGAAGGGCCTGTGTTTTGTGACTAGCCCTTGACTGTTTCTTTGAATGCTTTTGGTAAAAATGTATTCCATGCTTGGCTCCTTGAACCACATTGTACTAAACTTTCTAGATAGTTTATATAAAAAAGTAATTTATGACAATTTTCTGTTCCTTCTGGGGGTTTGGTGCTTCAGTCACTGACCTTCCTTCAAAAAAAATCTTTGGGTTTGTACATTTGAGTGAGCTTCTCAAACAACATTTATGTGTTGTCATGGTTCACTATGGAGGAATTAACTGTGTCCCACGTGACTTCACAGGGAGTGTACCCACTGAAGTTTGTGTCTGGTTTTCTTCGGACTTTGTCTCATGTCGCTTTTTCCTTTGCTAATTTGCTTTTTGTCCTTTCACTGTAATGGACTTCGAGTGTATATGTTCTGATTCCTTCTAGAGAACTACCAAATTCTGGGAACTCCTGATACAGGACTAAATTTTCAAATTGTTTTTCCCTAGGTCTTTTCTCTTTTCTCTTCTTTTTTTCCCTCTCTTTTCAGTTCTTTGCCCCTTTTTCTTCCTTATTTTATTGTATCTTTTTTTTGTGTGTGGGTCAAACCCAGAGCCTTGCACATGCTATGCAATCTCTCTCTACCACTGAACTACTTCACAAGCCCTCTGATGCTTTGGAATTGTTTTTAATCTTTATCAGAATGAGTTTACATTAGGTTGTACTTTGTGATGTGATACTCCATTATCTTTTCTAAGGTAGATTTCATAATTGTTAATCAATTGTTCCAAGGTCTCTGTTGCAGGTTGGTCTGGACTTCTTCATCCTCTCCATTACTATTACAGGTGAGAATTAAGTAAGCGTGTCAGTAAAATCTTGTTAAGCACTAACAAAAATGTAAAAAAAAAAAAAAAGCTATTCTAACAAAAATGTAAAGAAAAAGCTATTTTAGAGGAGGCTTCAGGTGAAAGCTTATAAGAACATAAGAAAAAACTTCATTTGAAACTAGAGTAAAGAGAGTTCTTATTATGTAGTGATAGATATTTAGCAACATTGTCATTGGTGTCATGCAGAATGTAAGAAATGTGCTGAGTGAATGGAGTGATGTAGTTAAGGAAATGTCTAGGCAGAATGTTGAAAGTGCTGCCAGTTTTCTTCTTGCTGCTTATATGTGAAAAAATGTAAATAAACTAAATGAAGAACTGTTAAGCAGGAAGGATTCAGGACTTGATGATTTAAAAACTCTCTAGCCTTTCCAGATGACAAGTGACTATAAAACTTGTCATGTCAGATACAGGTAAAATTTAGAGTACTATCAGCAAAACCTAGTATAGAGATGAAACAGAGGATGTGAGTGTAAAATTTTTTGTTGAGACCTGAGAAAGGTCAAAGGTGATACTTCAGGTATGAAGTTAGACAAAAAGCCCTTCGAGGATTTTAATAATTTGCTTCACCAGTGGTAGTCTCAATGAAACAAGTTTGTAAGAAGCTCAAATATACTATCACTCAGAAGAAACTCAAGGTAGAAAATTATCTCAGAGATCTGCAGAAGATGTGAGGTAATAAATATTTCTTGTTTAAGCTGCTAAATTTTGACTTAATTTGTTATTCAGCAATAGATATCTAATACCCATAGAATAATAAAAAGGCTATCTTACTATATACATAGTTTTTCTCAACCATGTAAAATATGAATATTTATGTATGAAGATCTGAAGATGGAATCTATAGATATAGCAAAGATTGTCTCTGCATGGTAGAATTTAGGAGGCATTTAAATTATTCATGTTTTATTTGTATGTTGCTGTATTTATAATCTGAACAGTGTTTCCATATGTTTTTATATGTGTCTTGAAAATGCATCAGTGGAATAGATAGTTTATGCAATGTTTCACCTGTGTGTTTGGTAATGCCCCTGAGATTAATGAACTGTCATGTGAGAAGAGACCTTCTTTCTTCCTGATACATTTTCCTATCATTTATGTGTGCTAAGGCTGAGGAAATATGTTTTTCCAGGCAATTCCAATGTACTCTAGAATTGTACTTACTGATTTTCTATGATTCTGAGAGGTATACAATGACAACATTCATTTTCGTAATATTTCCTTTTAGGCTAGGTTGTTGTTTTGGCATTCTGCCTAATGGGAAGCTACAGAGGGGGCTGAATTTTGTGCGAAGGTGGCATATGGGATTTAAAAAGAAAAATTCTTCCAAATACTTTTCCAAAATTGTTACCTGAGATGCAATTGGGCTGCAGAATTTGCAATAGGATTAGAAATTCCACTGTATGTTTTCTTAACAGTATTGGTATCATTGCTTTCCTGAAATACTATACTAATACCATATCTGTACAATCAGTGGTGTTCTATAAAGTTCTGATTGTAGCAACAATAATGCTATAAGTGCTTTTTAAATCTTGACAAGCTATAATTGTACATATTTTTAGGATTCAGTGTGATGTTTTAAACTATATATACATTGTGGAATGATTATGTCAAGGTAATTGATATATCCTTTATCTCATGTATTTATCTTTTTTGTAGTAGAACATTTAAAATCTATTCTCTTAACAGTTCCAAAATTTGTGCTATTATTAGCTAAGGTCATTTGCTGTGCATTAGATCTTGGAAATACAGTCTTATCTAACTGGCACTTTGTACCCTTTTCTTCATTCTCCCACCCCCTTGCCTCTGAGAATCAGTATTCTACTTTCTACCTAAGTCTTACATCTTTAGAATCCACATGTAAAAATTAAAAAGAAATCGCAAGTGCTTTGGCTTATTAAGTTGCTGGTGTGCATTAAGAATAATGCTTAAATGCTTAACGTCTATGTTTTTAATACCTCTTAATTTTTCTGCAAATTAGGTTTATCTTTTTTTATGGATGAGTAACCGAGATCGTAATGGTGGTACTTGACAGAACTGGGATTTAAACTTGAGTCTGACTGTAAAGGAATAATAGTTAAATATTCTGTCTTCCCTACCTCCTCTCCACAACTTCCTTCCAAGGGCAGATTAATTTAGCACAGTTCTTTTGTTCATCTGTTCAATGAACCAACTTTTGATTTTCTTTATTGTTTTCCTGTTCTGTTTCATTAATTGGCAATCTATTATTTTAGTCCTTCTGCTTGTTTTTTTCTAGATTCTCAAGGTAATGGTTACATTATTGATTTGAGATTTTTTTTTTTAAATGTAGGTGTTTACATTTAAAAGTTCTCCTTATGTACTTACAAATTAGTATACTACTTTGCTGTGCTAGCTTCATTCTATAAATTGTTAATTAAATTTTTATTCAACTCAAAGTGTTTTCTTATTTTTTTTGTGATCCCTTATTTGACTGTTGACTATTTGGGAACTGTTGTTTAATCTTCATGTATTTGTGACTTTCCCAAATTCTCCTCTGAATTAATTTCTAAATTAATATCATTGTGTCCAGAGGATGTATTTTGCAGTATTTCAAATTTTAAAATTTTATTGAGACTCATATTATGACCTATCTATCCTGGAGAATTTTGTAGGTTCATTTGTTGAATGGGGTGCCCTTAGAATGTCTTTTAGGACTACTGGGTTTATGATATTTAGGTTTTGTCTATTCTAATTAGGTTTAGGTTTTAACTATTCAAATCATTAAAAATGAGGTGTTCGAAATCTCTAAATGTTATTGTTGAATTGCTCATTTTTCCTTTTTAATTCTGTCACTTTTACTTGAGGTATTTTTTGTGTTCTATTATATCGTACATATAAGTATACATTATATCTTCTTTCTTTATCTTTAATGACATTCTTAAACATATATTTTGTCTGATAATAGTACAGAAACTCCATCCTTCTTAACATTGCTGTCTATATGGCATTCTTCTACATATGTAGTTATAACCCATTTACTAATGTGTGTCTTCTATAGACACATATAATCCGTTCACATTTAATGTTACAATTGATATTATTGAACCTATGTCTTCCATTTTGCCTTTTGATTTCTATATGTCTCTTATAACTTGAGTTCTTCCTTCACTGCCATTTTCTGAATTAAGTCATATTTTCAGTGTAATACTTTAATTCTTTTAATGAATTTAAGTCTTTAAAGTAATTTTCTTAATTGTTACACTTAGGCTTACAATTCACAGGTTTACTTTTCAGAAGTTACTTCAGAATTATTCTAACCTAATTTCAATGACATAGAAATTTCATACCTGTATAACTCCCTGTTTCCTTCTCCCTCCCTGCTTTTTAATTTTTGATTCTTCATATATATGTGAGTACATTGTAATAATTCTGTACATACATGCAGTGTATAATAATCAAGTTAGAGTAAGTAGCATTTCCATCTCCTTAAAGATTTATCATTTTTGGCAGGAATGTTTGAGCTTTCTTTTAGTTCTTGATAAAGCATAGCAAATTGCTATGAACTTTAGTCACACTAATTTGCCACAGAATATTTGTACTGTTTTAAATCCCTTTAGAAGTTGATAAACTAAAGCCCTGAAGGGAAAAGTCATCCAACTAAAATCACACCATAATAAAAAGCTATGAATCATTAAGTCATTACATTGTCTCATGAGTATCCCAGTTTGAACTTCCTTTACAGCTTAGGAGACAGTCTTAGATTCTGGTCTTAGATTCCTTTCTACATTCAGTAAATGTCACTTCAAGGTAGCTGGAAAATCTGTCTCTTTTGATTTAAATCTTAGGGTTTTAATATTTACATTCCAGGCTACATACAATAGCCACTTCATTAATCTGTTTTCTCTCTAAAACTGGCAATACAATGTTCTATATGTAGTGCTAGTACCACTAAAGTTGATGAATTCATTCTAGGAACTTGCCTGGAGTAAAAAGATGTCCTATGAAAAAACACAATTTTAAAAAGTAAAAGGCTCAGATCCTTTGGGACTTTATAATACAAATTTTCTAAAATGGAGCAAATCAAAGAACTAAAGTAGAGAGGTGTTCCATATTGATGGATAGAAAGACTTAACATTGTCAAGATATTAGTTCTTCCCAACTTGATCTACAGAATCAATACAATCTCGATAAAATTCCCACTAAGTTATACTGTGGATATCAATCAACTGATTCTGAAGATTATACTGAGAGGCAAACGACACAAAATACTTAACACAAAATTAAAGGAAGACAAAGTCAGAGGACTGACACTCCCCAGCCTAAAATTTAATATGAAACAACAGTAAGCTAGGCAATAACATATTGGTGAAAGAATGCAGATATAGATCAATGCAATACAATAGAGAACTGAGAAAGAGACCAGCATAAATGTAAATATAGTCAAGTCATCTTTGGCAAAGGAGCAAAGGAAATACAAAGTAGTGAGAAAAGGTAGTCTTTGCAGCAAATAATACTGGAACGCCTGAACATTCACATGCATAAAAATGAATCTACACTCAGATAAAGCTAAATCAAAATGAATCATAAACTTAGATGTAAACCATAAACTATAAAACCCCTACTAAAAACAGCATTACAATGACTTTTTAAGTATGAAATCGAAGAGATAATCCATGATAATCCATGAATAAAAGAATTTATAAGCTAGACTTCATTAAAATTAAAACTTCTGCTCTGTGAAAGAAACTATCAAGAGAATGAAAAGGAAAGCCACAGGCTAGGTAAAAACATTTGTGAAAGACATACCTGATAAAAGACTGTTATCCAAAATACAGTCTTTAGACAAAACTCAGTATGAAAACAACCTGAGATTTGAGTTGGGCTGAAGAACTGAACAAATGCTTAAGAAAATAAGTAGAAAATAAGCACATGAAAAGCTGTTCCACATCATATGTTATTAGGGAGTTGCACATTAAAATGAGAGATACCATTACATATCTATTGGAATGGCCAAAATCCACAGTACTCTACTAACTCCATCAAGTACTGATGAGAGCACAGAAGAACAAAAACTCATTTATTGCCAGCAGAAATGAAAATCTGGAAGACAATTTGGCAGCTTCTTACAAAACTATGTATATCCTTATGATAGGATCCAACAATTGTAGCCTTTGGTGTTTGTCCACCAAATTAGTTGAAAATTTATGTCCACACAAAAATTCGTACATGAATGTTTATAAAAAAAAAAAACAACTCCTTTCTTCATAATAATCTGAAAAAATGAGTAACAACCAGGGTTTCTTTCAATAAATGAGTGGATAAACTGTGGAACATTCAGATAGTGGAGCTACACAGAAATAAGCAAACATGAAAAGACATGGCAGAAATTTAAATACATATTACTAAGTGAAAAAGCCAATCTGGAAGGTTATATGCTTTATGATTACATACTATTAAAAGGTAAGGTGCCATGTAGTATAACATACAGGCTGTATAACTCATACTATATAAGCTAATCTAAAAACGTTGTATACCATACATTGTGGAAAAAGCAGAACTACAGAAACAGTGAAAGATGAGTGGCTGTCAAGGGTTAAGAGGAAATATGTAGATCCTTGATGACTTATACTTGATGATAATTATAATGGAAAGAGTGTAAGCTTTCGAATCAGGGATATCTCTGTTTGCATCACAATTCTAACCCCTAGTAACCATTTGGCTTGGGGCAATATAAATATATCGAGCAAGTTTTTATGTATTACAGTGCTGGGTATACAATGAAGAAGACAAGGTCCACCTTTTTTTGGGAGACCATAGTAAAATGAAAAAAACAAATACAAAAATAACCAATGGTAATACAGAATGAAAGGGTATTGTTAAGACTTTAGGATGGTGTAATCAGGGATCTGTTGGAAACTTAGAGA
The DNA here is from genome assembly GCA_004026905.1 of Hystrix cristata. Classification (NCBI taxonomy): domain Eukaryota; kingdom Metazoa; phylum Chordata; class Mammalia; order Rodentia; family Hystricidae; genus Hystrix; species Hystrix cristata. The sequence continues at coordinate 114,460 of PVJO010001834.1, forward strand.
AAGAAATGGTCAGTCTGTCTATGGAGAATCAGCAACGTTTGTGTTAGATATTAATGAATAAAAGGATCTGGAAAAATAATTTCTCTCCATCTTTGCTGTCATCAACCTCTCATCCGATCTCCTGCAACAGCCTCTTACCTAAGTCCCCCAACTACAGTCCCAAGAACTCCTTCACTATTTTTCCCAGCCGTGTCCAGAAAAACCTTCAAATGGAAATATGATACATCCCTATCGTATAGTATAGTATGTAGAACCCAAAGTCCTTTTCTCTAAAGATAAAATCTAAAATAATTCAAAATATGTAATGCTGCTGCAAGGGCCTTATATGATGAGGAAGGAACCTGAATATCTCTCTGGCTTCATCTAGGCCTATTACATCCCTACTGCAGTACATGCTTATCTCAAAATCACCAAGTTCTGTCTATCTCAGGACCTTCCACTTAGTCTTCAAGATTCAGTTTAAAGGTCACTTGACCAAAGAAGGTCTTCTCTGGCCTTCCTAATCTTTCCTGTTAGTGTTGCTCCTACAACACCATGGTTTTTATACAAAGGACTTTTGCCACCATTTTTCACCCATTTTGCGTTCACTGTCTGCCTTCTCCAGCAAAATTATAAATTCTAGGAAGGGTCAGACTGTGTTATAGCACTTAAGCACAGTATTTGGCTCAGAGAGATATTCATAATATTCAGTGTATAAATGAATAGAGACCTTAGTGTTCTTGCAGAGAGCAGTGCCTGTTACAAAAGATGTATTCAACAAATATTTATTAAATGTATTATTTGTTGAATAGACAAAGGTCAAAAAGTATTAAAAATGTTTGAAAATACCATGAAGTAAAAATGTTAAAGCTTAAAGACCTTGGGGTGAATGTTGAGATATAAGGCTCTCCTTTCCCCCCAGTATTACAAAGTTGGGCACATAACAATTACTTCATAAAACCTGTTGAATTAATGCCATTTCTCTGATTTAAAAATAATAATTTAGTCTCCTAAAAGCATTAGAATTTAGCTTTGTAGCAGTTTAAATTCCTTGCAAACAACTATTTTTGTCAGAGTATAGCTCTCATTTTTCTAATCTCAGACAGAGTCAAAATTGATTCATTTATTTTGCAATCATGTATAATTTAAAGAATAATTTAAATTTGGCATATCAGAAGTGTAGAAATCATTAAAATATATCTAGAATTCAAAGCACAAACTTTTTATAGCACTGTTTTTCCTCAAGTCTTGATTACATCAATGGCACACAGTTAGAAAATGAGGTTTAAAGGAGAAGAGTCATTTTTAATGGTAGTAGACACCTCTGTAGAGCCCAGCCTAGAACTCCAGAATCTGTGACCTTGATGTCCTCTTTACCTGGGCAGAACCAAAAGAGACAGTGGTTTTGCACTGGCTTAAGAGTCATTTGCAGTTTCCTGCTTTCATTATGCTTGTAAAGCTCTAGGAAATCCTTTCCAAGGAAGAAATAGAATTTTTGGAATCATAGTGTGAGCATATCCATAGTTACTGTTCTCTGTGACACAATAATTTAATTGGTGAAAGTTATAAAGAGCAACCACTCGAAGTATCCAGAATTTGCCCTAAAGCATAAGCAAATAGACAAATATTTAGTCAAAATTATCTACTAAATTATGGCAAGAATAGCACATCTATATAGTACAGTCATGTGCTGCGTAAAGACCTTTTAGCCAATAATAGACATATGTGATGGTGGTCTCAGGTTATAGTGGAAGTGAGAAATTCTTGTTACCTGGTATGAGTAAACCTCCCCAGCTGCTCATCACTTGAAAGTATAGCACATATAGTTATGTACAGTACATAAAATGTGATAAATGTGATAATAAAAACTAACAACCATGTTACTAGTTTATGTGATTATGTGTTACTAGATTATGTGATTATACATTTTTCATTATTTTAGAGTTTGTCCCTCCTACTTAGTTAAAAAGAGTTCAGTATAAAATAGTATGCCAGCCAGGGTTAGTGATACAGGCCTGTAATCCCAGCTACTCAGGAGGCTGATGCAAGAGAATCTCTAAATTAAGCTGGTTCTGGACAATTTAGCAAGACCATCTCAAAAGTAAAAAGGAGGAAGGGAACTGAGATGTAGCTCAGTGTTAGTGTTACAGCCCTTGCCTAGTGTGCAGGATGTCCTGGGTTCCATTCCCAGTTCTGATGGTGCGGGTTGCCAAAACCAAAACAAAAAATCAGTGTGCCATGTATGCTGGCAGCAGTCTCAGCAGGATCACAATATATCAAAACAAAATAATTGAAAGTTCATACATCTCTTTTAAAGATGAAGAGTGTTATGGTTTGTGCCTAAATGTTTTCCCAAAGCCTCATGTGGTAAGAGGTAGCTGGATCAGAGGTGGCTGGATCTAGAGTGTGTGATGCTGGGACTAAGGGCATGTGATTACTGAATCAACCCACTGATTGGTTTGGCACCGCCCTAATCCCAGCAGCCTGGACAAGATATAAGAGGCAGGAAGAAGCTGTTCAGGTCCCTTGCTTTTCTTGCTGCCTTCTGTTTGTCTGTCATGCCACTCTACCTTGAACCCAGCTGATTGCAGATTGAAACCTCTACAAACTATGAGCTAAATAAACCTTTCGTCCCATAATTTTGAGTGTCGGGTATTTTGTTTCAGCAATGAGAGAAAGGTAACTAAGACAAAGAGCTAAAGCCCTGAAAGGAAAAATCATCCAACTACAGTCACACCCTCCCTTTGCAATGACAGACTTTCAGGAACCTGGATTTTATTCCTACAGGCTATGTCTTATTGACAGAGATAGCTACATTCCTCCAGCAAAACGTTCATTTTTTTTTCTGTAGCAAGATCTTTCGAGGCATTACAGACATGTAAATGAATCATTAAAATGCATGATAAAGGCAGGCACAGAGTTCTAAGAGCTACAGCATGAAACTAATTGGCCCGGAAGAAGTAGGTTGTTAAAATTGAGAAAGGTTATCTAAAAGCTGACATTTCAGCTGAATATTTAGGAAGTATGGAATTTCCATCTAGTATAGAATTCCTCCATCTAAAAGTTGAGGAATTCTAGGTAGACAGAATAACATTGCAGTAATATAGAGCCAGAAGAAGTTCTAGAGCAGAGATTTTTTACCTGTGACACAGCATGGAAGAGTAGGGTGGAGGGTTTATTTTAAAGTAACATATTCAAAACAGAATTCTTTCATTTGATTTTTGTTGCTATGGGTTTTAAAATGTGCTTAATATACTTTTCCTACATAATATATTATGGTTATATTTTATAACTCTATTTATAAATATCTTATTTTTAGTTCTTTAATCAGTTTTCAGGGACCTCTGAGTTTTGCCGTGTTTGCCTCCAGTTATTTTTTAAGAAGCTCTCTGTTTACCATTGCTAATTCTATATCTCTTTCCTCTCTCTCCAGGGGGATTCTCCAGAAGTTTTATGGTTAACATATTCATGTCTCTTTTAAACTATTTTTTAACATGATGGTAGTTACAAATAATTTGTAACACCACTTTATATGTGTTATTTTCCAATATAGAATTGTTCTTAAAATTTGGTATTTAACTTTTGTCCATGTTAATACATGTAACTTTAGTTTATTTACTTGATAGTACAGTATTTGATTATATTACTGTACTACAATTTTTTTAATGCTGTAATTAGTGGATAATTTTTCATTCTTATAAATACTACAATGAATTCTATTTTTCCATTTAAATGTGCCAGTTTCCTATGATATATTCATGCAGATGTAATTGATGAGTCAAAAGTAGGAACATTTTTTTTTCAGATTCTGAAATACTGATTTCAAATTGATATTTGTGATGTCATGAATTGTGCATTTTTACCAGTTTTTTTTTTATCAGTTTGTGTTTGCAGTACATAATGTTTACATTTCTTGGTGGAGTCGGTACATGTATGTACCCATCTTATTTCCTTTTTTCATCTCCTTTTCCTTCCCTCCCTTCCCTATCCACCATCTCTTGATTCCCTCCCTTTTTTGTACATTTTTGCAGTACATAATGTTCTCATTCCTTGTGTGGAGTTGGTATATGTACATAACACATTCCAGTTCCCTTTTTTTTTTCAACTTTTATCCCCTTCTTCCTTCCCCGCTCCCTCTAACTCTTGATCCCCTTCCCATTTGAGAAAGATCTATCTTCCTACTTCCTATTACCTATCTTTTTATTTTGCTCTTTTTTTTATAATTTGAGTTTTTCATATATAAGAAACCACATACTATTTAAGCATGTGTATCTGATTTATTTCATAAACATAGTCATATTTCATTAACATAGTCATATTTCACTTACCCACTCAGCAGTCTAATTATTTAAATACAAGATGACTAAAAACTGCATACTCTTTCATTGATTTTTATGAGATAATAGAACAGGAAATATAAAAGTGACAATTTTATTCAGTCATTTCTGTGTATGGTATATCATAAAATATTCAATACATAATGCAATGTTACAATCTGGACAGTAGTATCTAGCCTCTTTCTGAATTCTTTTTCCATTATTGTCCCTTTGAACAACACACACTTATGTTGGTCTTTCCTTTTTTTCTGTGGGTGGTATAATTTCAATAAGATATCTGCCCACTAAATATAATGGTGAAGATGTCGATGATGGATGTCCTGGTTGGTGTTTTGCTATCCCATATTTTTCAATTATTTCATTTATTAGACCTAATCTAAATTGTAAATGACTTTTTGAACCCCCTTGTTTTGAATAACAAACAAATTCCATATTGTTTGGTCTAGAAGGTGCATAAATATTTTATAATAATATTTTTTCTCTATGATTACAGTATGCTTGCTAGATGTTGGTCAACTCTGTCAACAGAGAATTATTATAATCATTGAGCACTATTAGAATTTTTAAGTTTCACTTTTTTCTTTCACGTTCTATCATTTCTGTATTAAGAATAGTTGACAATAAGGAGACATCTTTTTTGTCTTTCCATTTTGTAATATACACTTTTCTTCTCTGATAATGCTAATATTTCTCCGTTTTTCAGTTTTTTCTCTTGCAGATCCTTTGGCACTTCCTTCCCATTCAGATTCATTGTCCCAGATGTGTCCATTTTGTATTGCAAAGAAATATCACTGAGTTCTGGAGAATTATAAAATTTTATCTAGTGTACTTATGATAAGAGATTTTATAGATTGTAGCACAAAATTGTAGCTTATTTTTCACAAACACATTTGTAAAAGAAAATAACCAGAAATTATTAGGTTTCACTAGAAATAAACATCAAAGACAAATACAATGTTCTAAATAAAAAAGTATGCAAAAATAGTCGATATAAAACAAATAAACAGATGTATTAGTGTATCTCCTGCAAACAAGAATTAACAGGTTGAAATGACACCTGCCTAAGCAAAGTTTGGGATAAGTCAGTGTGTAAACAAATGCTCTGGCAGAGTCATGGTTGGGCTAAATTGTTAAGTGGTTAACGTATATTAACCTTGGTGTATCTGCTGTCCTACAAATGACTCATTTATTTTTCTTTATTTCAGAATACTACTTCATTGTCATTTTTATAATTTATTACTTATTCAGAGGCACACCACCAGTGAGCTACTTACCATCTACTAGATCCCACATTCTTAAAGTTCTACCACCTCTCAAAAATACTGCAGGCTGGCAGCCAAGTCTTTAGCACATGAGCATTTGGGAGCCACTTCAGATCCAAATTATAGCAAAGAGAGTGCAGATACCTCTTTGAAGTACTGATTTCCTTTCCTTTGGATATAGACTTAGTAGTGGAATGGTTGGAGCATATGTTAGTTCTATGTATAGATTTTTGAAGAAACTCTATTGTGGTATGGGGTACCTTGAAGGTTTGTGGTATTGGCCTTTCTTTAGGCTCTGAATATCTGGGTTCTGATGTGACAGCCTTCCATGTGAACATGGTAGAATGATAGCAGTGCTTTATAATGGAGGTAGATTGTGGCTACTAGCCCTACGTGTGGATGCACTCTAGTAGTATGTCTAGTTTCAAGATGCACTGAGCTATAGCATTTTCGATAATGGAAGTGGGGGCAAACCAGATGCATAAACTTGGGGGAACTCTTCAAATTATGTTTGGTCCTTGTGAAGGACTGTGTGAATCTGGTGTATTAAAGACAGCAGATGTACGTGGTGGCAATGGGGACTATTGGAGATTTATAGATTACCCTCTCCACTTAGAGAGAAATCTGTTTTGGTTCTAACCCAATCATGGTGAGGGAGGCAGTCTGGGCAGGGCAGGATGCCTTCTCCACTCTGTGTCGCTATCCTGGGTCTTCACAGGATGCCTATGGCATCTTGTCACTTTCCTGCTTTTCTCTGGCGTACTTCCTCAGTCACTCTAGTTGACCTGGGTAATTTACTAAAAACAGAAATATATTCTTTCACAGTTCTGGAGGCTGATGATTCATCATAAGTTTAAGGTATAGATGTCTGATGGTGGCTTTCTTGTTGCATCATCACCTAGTGGAAGGTAGAAAGGCCAAAAATGGAAAATCTTTTGTCCTTACATAGTAGAAAAGCAAGAGAGAGAGAAAATTCATTCCTACAAGTCCTTTGCCTAGATGCATTAATACATTTCATAAAGGCTTAATCTTCATGACCTAAATACCTTCCAAAAGGCCGCAGCTCCCATCAGTGTTGCATTGAAGATTAAGTTTTCAGCATGCACATGTTGAAGACACTTGTAGACCACAGCATACACCGTCATCCTTCACTGGATCTGCCAGCTTCTTGATCTTGAACTTCTTCCCAGCCTATGGAATATGAGAAATAAATACATTAAAACCTTGGTTTGCAGGCACAGTTCATTCTGGAAACATACCTGTAACTGAAAGCAGTTGCATATAAAAGTGAATTTCCCCATAAGCAGTAATGTAAACTTAGATAATTTGTTCTGCACCCCAAAAATATTCATATAAAATTACTACAAACTGTAATATAGTACAAAATAATAAAGAGCATACAAAATGTAAAGAAAAATAAGTTAACCTGCACTTAACCTTTCAAAATCTTTGTGGCTGGTGTGAGGGAGACAAGAGAAAGGAGAGTTATCATGTAGGATGACTTTCACTATCACTAAGGGAATTACTATCTAATGGCTCAATGGAATCTTTTTCTATTTGTGCACCTTTAACAATGAACCTATCCAGTGACACTTGCTTTTGCCTCCTTTTCGGGATTTCACAGAAATGTGACATTGCATTGTCATTAAAACAGATTCATTGCTTGTACTGCTACAGCCTTATTCAGCTGGTGTTTTTCTACAAAATTTTGCACTATTTCTCACAGTTAACATATCTTCCTAATCTCATTTGAAGCGAGGGATTCTCTTGCCTTTTCTCTCCTCCTCTGTAGACGAGATCTCCTCTATAACATCTATTGTTGGGCAATGATCACCCACAATCCCGCAGAGAGAGAGAGAGGGAGAGAGAGAGAGAGGGAGAGAGGGGGGGGAGAGGGAGGGAGAGAGAGAGGGAGAGGGGAAAGAGAGAAGAACCATTGTCTCATTTGTGATCATATAATGTTTGGCATCTCATACTACTTGTATTGCAGGACAGCACTTGTTTATCCAGTTAAAATTTATTGGAAATGTTTGCTCATCTTTCAGAACTTGCAGAACAAGTTACTTACAGTCCAGCGTTTTACTGTATTTCTTTTCTTTCTTAAGCTACTCAGTCTATAGTAAGTCATTAAAAATAGTCCAGTTAGTAGTATCATCAGGCTAAGACACCCAAAACAGTGTGTATACATTTTTAAAAATATAATCTATCTTTTACAAATAGAAATGAGAAAAAAATAAATCATATAGTCTTTACCCACAGGTTTACTATTTATGATGTTCTTCATTTCTTATTGTAGACTGTATTTGCTTCTTGGTATCATGTTCTTTCGGTTTGAAGGACTTCCTTTAATGTTTCTTGCAAGGCAGGGGGGGTTGGTGATGCAGCTCAGTGGCAGAGTTCTGAGTAAGCGCAAGACCCTGAATTTGATCTCCAGCACCAAACAAAACAAAACAAAAAACAAAAATAATATTTCTTGCAAGGCATACCTGCTAACAAGAAATCTTTTCAATATTTATCTGTAAATGTCTTAATTTTCTTTCCTATTAAATGAACAGTTTTGATGTGTATGGAATTTTTTGTTGGTATTCTCACATGACCTCCAGCTTTCAGAATATGCCATCTTACTGCCTCTGGTCTCCATTATCTCTGAAGAAAGTCAGCTATTAATCTTATTGGGTTACTTTTTATGTGATGAGGCATTTTTCTCTTACTTCTTTCAAGATTTTCTCTTTATGTTTGGCTTTTGAAGTTTAACTGTAGATATGTTGTCTTTGTTTTTGTTCTACATGGAGTTTATTAAAATCTTGTGTTTGCAGATTCAAGTTTTTCGTTAGATTTAGACTGTTTTAGGCCACAAAATCATTTCTTCCTTTTTTATTCTTGCCTCTGTTCTTGGGCTAACTCCATTACATATATGTTAGTAAACCTGATATAGCACAGACCCCTGAGCCATAGTTCATTTTTCTTAAACGTTTCCCCCATTCATCAGATTGGATAATTTCTATTTTTGTATCTTAAATTGTGCTTTTTTTTCCTGTTTTCTCAGATCCACTGATTATATTTTTTCATTTTTTTAAATTTAATTATTATACTCTTCAACATCAGGATTTCTATTTGATTCTTTTCTAATTTATATATCCTTGTTGAGAAACTATTTGTTCATTCATACTTGTCATACTCTAATTCTGTAAACATAGTTTTCCTTAGTTTTTTGAGCATATGTTTAACACGTGCTTTGAAGTTTTTGTTAAATACAGCTTCTTGGACTTTCAGAGATAGTTGTTATTGACTATGTTTGGAGTGTGACTTACATTTTTCTGTTTCTCTGCATGTCATTTTTCTTAAATTATTCTCTGAGTTTTACTTCTGCTTAAGCCATTGTTAGGCTTATGCAGACTAAGAATAGACCTTTGAATAGCTACATAGTGTTTGAATAGTTAGGGTATTTTTGCCTTTATTTTGGATGTACATAGTCTTAGCCAGAAAATTTGTTGTCCCAACTAGTTCTACACATGCTGGCAGTGTTGTATCCTTTGCCCTCCCTTGTTAGCTGGTTTTTCATAAGTCATTTCCACTGATATTGTTGATTGAAGTGGGCAGCACACATACAGATACACACACACAAACACACACACACACATCTTCAAATTGAGTGAGTCCTTTTCAACCAAGGCAGAGAAAATTTGGGGCCTCATAGCTCACTTTACATGTCAGAATTTTCAGGCCAGTCATGCTTGAGGGCAGTTATAGTTGCATTCCCAGCCCAGCACGCCATAGTTCATAGTATTCTAATGGTAAGTTCAGCAGTTTCAAGTCCAAACAGTTCTCTTGTATACTTTTGGTATGCCACCTAAATTGCTCTTTTTTAGGCTTTTTTTCAAGTTAAACTTGCTTTTCAGAGTAATATTTTCCCATTTCCTCACTTGATCATAGCCAGAATTTCCAGTTTTACTATTTTTCACATTTGTTGTTGTCAAAAAATTAGTTTTAACAGGTAATACTCCCCCTTTACCTTTTTGAAAGGCTATCTATTTGTAGAATATTTCCTTGAATAATACATATATTTTCAATTATCAAAGAGAAATTATTGACTTCTTTTGTTGTTTATATTTTTATATACCCTTGATATCTTATTAATATGTCTGACAGTTCCTCATCTCTTCCTTCCTTGATACTTAAAAGTGTTTAAACTGGGACTTGTCCCAAATATTAAATGTGTGATATTTGTATTTATTGATTCAGTAAATACTAGTCATCCGATCTGTGCTAGTTATGGCTGACATAATTTGTTCAACCTACAAAGTAACTAAATAAATGAGCTTTTTATATAGTGCCATATGGTCTGAAATATAATCTCACTGTATCAGTGAAGATCCTGGCCAGAAAAAAAAAGCTTTGCTTAACATTAGGTAATTTTGGTGAATTTGATAAAGGAACTACTTACAAAGATGTGAGTAGGGTTTAGGGAAATTAAAGAATGGGTTGTTTTAGAAAGCGCAGGTTGCTAAAAACAGTGGGCTATTTCTATTTCTAGAATTGATGGGGAAATTTAGTAGTATTTAGTACGAGCCACAGAAAAGACTAAACATAGAGAGGGATGCTTGACCGGAGCTTTGGTCTTCAATAGAACACAACTTTTGACAGTGAAGGAAACAAGGGAATAAGTCCCCTACCTCACTGTTTTTGTCTTTCACCTTTGGTGGATAAGGGAATCCACTGATGGGGATCATAGAGGTCAATTTGGGGAACAAAGCAGGGAGAGGTTGGAGAATGGCTTTGAAGGGTCTAGTAAATGATATTCAGTACACTTACCTTTATTCATTGGTAAACCTCATTAATTCTGTGTACAATGGTATACCCTATGTCATTTTGTTTTTATTTTCACCACTACTGTTAGTTCAGGTCTTTATCATCTTTTGATTATATGAAATAATCTCTCCTTTCAGATACCCCTCAGTCTATATAGCTGTTATGTAAGCTGGAATGTAGACCTGGATCATGTGACATTAAATTCGTCCCTGGACCCACTGTCACCCTACTTTCTTGTTGTCATTTGTACTTTTAAAATATAAAATAATGGAGGATTCTTCCCTTTGTTAATTTCAATTGTAAATTTGGGAAAAATGCTTTCTTGACTTTATGTTCTTGAAATTTATATGTAGGTTATTTCGTATCCTGTCATCTGTATTTTCCTTCTTAGAATTTGAACTTTGGTGAATAATTTCACTGGAAATATAATAATTTTGTTTCTTAATTATCTTGAATCTGAAGCAGAAATGATGAAATAATTTTGCTAGACTAGGCTATTCCTTGGTTGCTTTTGTTTAAAGAATTTGTATAGATTTTAATGCAGCTGCAAGTGTATTAGTGATTTTTCTGTTGCTCACTTGTCAAGATTTTTATTGTTTGGATAAAAAATAGTATTTCAAAACCTGGCAGCATATTGACAAAAACAGAGCATTTTGTGTAATTCTCTTTTTGAAAAACTACTTCTTTTAAAGACAAAGATTGCTTCTGCTACTTCTATTCACATGTATCTCCAACAGTAGATTTATTGACAGCTCGAAGATAAGGTTTAATTCTCTCCCTCCCCCATTTATCATGGTGTATACTTTTCTGCATAGAGAGGCAGATTAGTTTCCTGTAAGGGATCAAACAATATGGAGGTACCCTAGGCGTATAGGGGAAGCCTTTGACATTTTGCCATTAATCTATGACAGGTGCAGGGCTTTTTATTCCCTTTATATGTTTTTCAAGTAAAGGAAAATGGTATATTTGGAAAAGGATGGAAAAAAAGAAGGTAGCTTCTCTGAGGGTAGTAGGAGGCATCAGAAATGAATACTCGTGGAATTTTATCTTCAGCTCTTTTTTATTTGGACTAGTGATTTCTCCCATCCCCCATATGGGCACCTGGACATTGTCACCATATGTCTGGCTCTGGCTGTCTTTGATTCCAACCTGAGAGCCTCTATCTATGTTCTTTCTGGCCATTGATTTCTTTCTGCCCTTTGGTGGTGGACAAGTGTGTGTGTGGGTGCCTCATAGAAGGGCAGCTTAGAGTTAGAAACTAAGTAAAGGGTACATGTGTGTATCTGGTTCAGGTATAGTGATGCTAAAGTGAGAATATACATGTAAGTATAATTTGAGAGTGCAAACCTGTTCCTGAAATTAGCATTTTATGGAGCTTCCTGGGGGTGAAGCCTCTGTTGAAAATGGAAAAATGAACTGGATAATCCCTGAGCCTTCCAAACTATGCAGGCAGCTCTGTCTTCCTCAGCCTCCTCTTTGCCTAGTTATTATGAGTAGAATAGAAGCTTGCTCACTACTGTTGAGATTCTTTTGTTTTACTCTTTTTCTTTCTTCTCCTTTGTCACTTCCCCTCTCCCAATCCCATCTTACCTCACCAAATGGAAAAATCTCTGTTTGTTTCTGAGCAGGGAATGACACATTGTTACAAATGTGCTTCCTGTATCATTGCTGGTAAACTCATTACAAAACAGTCCTGGCCCACGCTCAAGTGCACTTCCTCTGGCACCCATACCTCTAAGTAAGGAGGCACTGTAAGCTGGTGGGCAAGTTGTTGTTCTGAAGATAGTGGTGCTTTTTAACAGAGTGACCTTTTTTTCATATCGCCTGAGGCTTGTCTAAGACCCTCAAGATGTATTTCTCATCTTAAAAGTCCTGTGTAGAGAAACACAGTGTGGAGTTTAAGAAGATCTTCAAATTGCTTGATATCTATTTTCTTTCTGTGCCATTTAAAAGAAATGGTAATTATAGTTACTTTGAATCTTGTCATTTTGCAAAGTGGGTTTTCCTTCTTGTGGTAACATACTTTTATTGACATGGGAAGCAATATTGAATATTTTATGAAGACTAAATATATAAGGCAAGACTATTTTCATATATATATGAACATAGGAAGGTAGGAATGTTTTGTACAACTTGAAAATTACTTTGGGCTGATAAAATTCTTAAGCTTTATTATTTATCCTCATATCAAGGTAATTGTTAGCTTTAAGTGGCTATGCAAAACCACTGCAATACTTTTTTTTCCCTGGTGCTGTAAATATCTAATTGAACCACAAAATGGAGAGTTTTGTGAAATAGTATTTCACCTTGGAGAATGTATTTATAGATATTAAGAAATCAAAATGTTTAAATCTACTTAGTAGAAACTCTGGAATGTTAAATTCTTTTTTTTATTTTTATCTGCAAATTCTCATGACAATTTGCAAAAACCAAATTTTCTAATATGGGTAGCACTTTTAATGCCCTAAGAAAATAGAAAACATCACTTGTTTATTAATCTATGTAACTGAAATGGCAACCTGGGCAACAAATCTTGCGTTTGCTAGAGGCCTGTTGTATTGTTTCCTCCTAAGTTGCAGAATTATTTTCCTTTTTATAGAATAATGCCAACTATATGCATTTCAAGAAATATTGCCAGAATTTCCACTTGGCTTAAATTTCTGCCACTATACCTTCAGTGACTCTTTAATACATTGCTTTCAAGTGGTCTTTACTATGTGGAAAGAAATATTTCCTGAATTTATTGCTTTCATTTCAGATACAGAAATTAAATTTCTGTTGTTAGTCTTCTAAATCATAAATTGTTATTACTACATTAGTCTCCCACTTTCCATGATTTTGCCTTTTTTCAGTTTGAGTTACCTGTATGGTAACTTGTTGTCTGAATATTTTAAGTGGGAATTCCCAGAAATAAATGTAAGTTAAATTTTGTGTCATTTTGAGTAGGATGATGGAATCTCACACCATTCTGCTTCATCCTGACTGGAATATGAATTATCCTGGTGTTTGATAGATTCATGCTGTATGCTCCCTGCCTTTTGCCACTTAGTATCCTTTTTTGTTGGTCACATTAACAATGGAAGTTTTGATATGTTCAAGTAACACTTCTTTTACCTAATAATGGCCCCAAGTGCAACAATGACAATAATGGCAATTTGGATAGGCCAAAAAGAGAGCATACAATGCTTCCTTTAAATGAGAATGCTTCCTTTAAATGAAAACATTTCCTTTAAAGGAAAGATCTTAATATAGAAAAAAATTATGTTGTTAAAATTTATGGTAAGAAAGAATCTTTTATGAAATTGTGAAGAAGGAAAAATAAATATTCCAGTTTTGATGTCAGACCTGAAACTGCAAAATTGTAACCACAAGTGCTTAGTTGAGATGGAAGAGGCATCACAATAATAGGGTATATGCTATCATACTATCTGTGGCTTCAGGCTTCTACTAGAAGCCTTGGAATGTATCCCTCATGGATAATAGAGGATGGATGGGCAGCAGGCAGGCAGATTGATCTATTGTCTATTTGTCTATCATCTATCTATCTATCTATGTATCTGTTATCTATCTGTTCTCTCACTCTCAATCTCCTACAAAAGATATTTTAGTGATTATTGAATTTTGCCATTTGAATGGTCCATGGATATCATGATCTTGACATTTCTAAAAATAATTATTTCATACCTTTTTGTCTTTCTATTATAGGTAGTACACCTTAATCTTCTAGTCACGAAAATGGAGTTTTTACTTAGTCACCTTCAGCTAATCCCTTATACCCTGTATGATGGATAAAACTTGATGTGGTTGGCTGGATTCCAATTCATTTGTTTTCCCTGCTGCTAACAGAGTAGGTTCCTCTAAGAAGATCAGCAGATAATTAGAGGAAGTAATGATTTCCTGTCCACCAGATTGGTTTGTTAGGTGAGACAGTGACTCAAGTTGGGTCCGTCAGAACATTCTTAAGTGTTATTTTTAAAATTTATCATAAATAGGGAAGATTCACTTTCTTCTTTTAGGGTTAGGTAGCGCTAGAATATAATTCGATATCTTCTGTGGGCATTTTTTTTTTCACGTGCAGAAAGCTTGTCCTTAGTAGGAGAGAATCAAATGAATAAACATCAGTAAGAGAGGAAGAGAGAATGCAAATGACATTTAGATTCCCTGTACCATCCCCAAGGTCCTTGGAATTATGTTGGTTCCTGCAGTTTTTCTTTTACTTCTGAGAACTTCTAGTTTTTGTTTAGACTAACTCGAGTTGAATTTCTGTCACTTGCAACTCAAAAGGTTCTTACTTCTACATTCATTCAGTTAAAAATATATGCAACTATATTTCATGAATCTTTAATATCCCCTTCTTTTCATTAAGATTACTAATTCTGTACATTCCTCTGTTGTCACACATTTGGTCTCTCCCTGCCACTGGCTGGCTCCACCCTGCCTATTACTCTTGTACTATACTGAGCTATAATTCTAAGCATTTCAATATATTATTTTCTTGTTTAATATTCTTTAATGGCCCCACAGCCCAAATTTTGTGGCTGGCTTATATGTCCTTTAAGGTTTGACTCTTACATCTCCTGCTTCATCTCTTGCCATTTTTCTCTATATATTCTGTGCCCTTTAGGGAAGGAGATACAACCTTTCAGTCCATACCTTTCAATAAGTAACAAGAGTGGTCTACCTTCATCCCATAAAATTTATTACGTTATCCTATTGAATGCTTCTATTATACCAGGAGTACATTCCTCCTTCATAACTCAAATTATTCTTGAAATGATTTGATTCATGTTTTTCTTCTTTATGATAAGAACCTAAAGTAAAGGATTATGTGTGTCTTATTCATCTTTACAGCCACAGTAATAATTGTATGTTGACTCACTGTTTATGTTTGATAACTGTTCACTCATTTTTCATGAAAGACAGGTGATCATTTACTTTTCAAACAAGAGAATCAAGGGATTGCGCATATAATATTATGTACTTTCAGGAATTACTTGTTGAACATTTCCATTAGAAATATGAACAAAGGAGAGTGCTGTATACTGTTTGGAGTCCAGAGTGCCCTACATTGTTTGGACCGTTCAACACTCCTCCTTTCTTGGGATACTTGCTGAGAATACTAACATCCCAACACAAAAACCAAATGGAAAACTAAATATTGTCTTATGATTGATTGGGCCAGCAAATGAAGGACCTGTTTTTAACTCTACTCATTCCTACTCTACCTTCACTCACTGACAAACTGAACTTCTCTGGTAACCACTGATGGATGTCAGTCTTAGTCCTGGAAACCTGATGAGTTACTGTGCTTCTTCACTGAATTTCTTCTGGTTCACATGCCTAAAAAAGATACCATATACATGTAGTTTAGTTAGCAAGGCCCTGAGTTTGATCCCCAGAACCACCTTCCTCCCCCCTTCCACATACTCACTAAATGAAAGCTAAATTTCATGGAGGTTAATGTATTTGCCCAAAGATATACAGTTTAGTGGTAGAACAAAGGCTGAAACTATGCCTTTTTTTTTTAATTTGCCAAGAACATGTATTGGCACATTGTAGATATACATAATGAGCATATTCATCATAGTTAATTTGTACTTGTACATGATATCTTGGTTCTCCACCTTCAAAAAAAAGCCAGAGGGTCTTCTGTTTCAAATCTTTCCTTCATGACTGGAGTTTGTCTTGCTATTACAGTCCTTCAGATTTTTAGTATTTTCTGCTCCATGTGCAGGCCAAGGTCCCACTGGCAGTGCTGTGGGCTGCTTCACCATTCTATAGAGGTTTCTGCCTATGTTTTGCTTGGTCTATAGGTCTCTTATCTCAGGTTGATTTTGGAATAGGGATGTATGTCCCTCAGGGAACACTGGCTTACCCAGATTTTAGTCAGTTTTCACAGAGCAACTCCAACATAGCTCCTCCACATTGGAGCCCTCCAAAACTATGCTTTTCTGACTCATTGTTATAGTCCTGGATGGATGGACATTATTATCAAGGGATAAAGAAAGTAATATGAGAAGATGATGGGGAAATACTAATTCTGGAAGTCATCTTGGAAGAGGTGACAGTTGAGCAAGATCCTAAAGGCTTTTATGGCCAGACAGAGCTGGTGAGAAGACTTCACACTATGGGAATAGTTTGAATAAACATGCTAAATATACTATGTTTGTAACAGTAAATAAAACTGTATAGAGAAATAGAAGACCTAATGATTGAGTCACACAGATATCTAGGGGCCAAATTGTAATGGTTTTTGTGGGAGGCTGATTTTGCATCTTAATTTTTAGGTGGTGGGAAAAAATCATCAAAGGTATTTTATTGCATTGTTGGCCATGAGAGGATGGGGGTCTTGATGGGGTTAGAAATGAGAGGCAGGAAGACAGTTTAGGGATTTGTTGCTATAGGTAAAATAACAGAAGTTTAATTGATAAGGGATGCTAGAGTCTTTTCAGAGTTAGACAATAATTCTGTCATTGGCCCAAGGTCACAAAGGTAATCAGTGATAGATCCAGGTCTTCTGAATACATTTCAATCAATAGTGTATACACTTAAAATATGTGCCAGAAAGCATTTTCGTCTTTAAAGAATGACTTTGAAAATGTTGCCCTACTTTCAAATGCTTATTTTTAGTCAATATTATATAACAAGATCTGGAAAATCAATTATTCATCATGTATTCAATGTTTAATTACTGATTAATAGCTCTTAGTGTATATTTCAAGAAAATCTTTTTTGTTTGTGTACTTAAAGGATCAATTTCATAGGTCAAGATGAAAATATGCATTTAACTCTGTACTTCAGGCTGTATAGTTTTCTCCATTTCTGAGAGTTACAAGAAGCCCAGGGCTGGAAGCAAGGGCTATTTTAGGTTTTGTGTGGCCTAAAGTTCATATAATTTCAAATGGTGATCTCAAGAACTATTATATAAGATTGTGAGTAAAAAACATCTTCAGAATAAGAACTATAAATCCCTGGCACCTTGGAGTTTCAGGTCCCTTTCTGCTGAAGTCTCTCCAGGCTATTTACTGGAGATACTTTGAAGAAGTGTGGCCTTGCTTTCCAAATTTCCTACTCACAACTCTCTTCTACCCTCAGTGCTCACAGGACCTTTGAATATGAAAAACCTTAAGGCCTAAACTTCATTTGCTTCACAGTAAATCTATATTTGGTTATCTAGTCCAAATCTTCTAAGTCATTATCGAGGTTTTTTTTTTCATGTCCTGGAAATTTCTGTATTACTGTTATTCACAGGTGTTACTGGCTTGCCCTTTCTTTTTCATGAAAGTCAAACAAATATTTAAATCAAATTACTAAGTAGGAAGAAGAATTTGCTTCCTGAAAGGCTTCATCTATTCTCGTTTGGCCTGTTTTCATTATATTCCTAGGTATTACTACTTCCATGTCCAGTTTTCTCCAAGTCTCCGTTTTATCTTCATACTGCCACTAGAGAAATCTTTTAAAACTGAACTGTGAAATAATATGCTTTTGCTTAAAATCCTCCAGTGGCTCCCAGTGTCTTTGCCCAAATCTCCTCTTCATCCTCCTGTCCTGACATTCCTTGCATTATTGCATTCTGGCTCTACTGGAAATTCCCTTGTCTGGCCTTCCTTTAATTCACTTTATTCTGGGTCCTTTCTTGGGATGATCTTTCTTTCATCATTCTTCTGACATAACATTTCATTAAACTTTTGCAAACCTTGCAACCCCAACGAGGGATATGCCTTTCACTTGGATGTTCTATAATGCTTTCTATATATTTTGACAATTATTCTCATCCTGTATTATTGTGAATACTAATTTGTTATTGACCAATAGCTTATTTCATACATATTTGCTACTTTGATCCATTAGAAACTGTTCTGACCCATCTGGATGCATCATCTCATTTAATCCTTACACCTCTTGTGAGCTTATAATTGGGAATATTGACATGTAGTGTCTAGTACACTTGGCTAGTAAGGAATAGAGCTGTAATATGAGCCTGGGCAGTCTTATTCTGGAGTGTATGTTTTTAATCACCAACAAATTGGAATCTCTATTCAACAGCAGAATGGCTGCTGTATAGCTAGTGTTCAGTAAATGTGTGGTGATTGAACCAAGGGACAAAGGATTTCTTTTGCTTCTTTTGTTACTTGAAGTATGTTACTGTGTTGTCATATTTATATATTTTCATGGCTGCATCAATATTCATTTATTAATTTTTGTTTTATTCTTAGAGATTGTATATTTTTGAGGCTATTCATGCAATAATGTGCATTTCTCAATTTTTTTTGCTTTGTTTTGTTTTATTTTTTACTTTCAGCCCTTTCTGCAGGAAGGACTAATGACTAATTGCAATTCTGCATTGCTGGTGGTTATTTAAATATACACACCATAATACAACAGTGATATGTGGTGAATAAATTGGTTTCTGTTCCTTTCCTCCCTAGTCTTTTGATCAAACGAATATGCAGCTTTAAAAGCTTCTTTTTTATAGTTAGTCAAGATTGGAACTGTGTTTTCATGAAGGTGGCAGGTGGAGCAGGGGAGACCAACTTCTTTAGGAAGAAGGCATTATTTGGCAAATTGCCTTATGCAGGACTGTAAATGATATGCAAAAAGAAGTCATTTCTCTCACTTAGGTGAATATTTTATCTTCTAAAGGTGTCTGTTATATAAGTCCAATCAGAGTGACTATTTTTGTATTGAAGGTGAAATTTTAGAAATTAAAAGGTTGGAAAGGCAATTAAAATATATGATCTTTGCTAGTTTTCTACCATAATGAGGTTCTTACTTTTCCTCTTTATTTCTAGAGGCTGCTCATCTTTATTTCACATTCCAGTGATAGTCAATTGTATGATTTGAGTTTCTTCCAGAAAATCATATAACTGAAAGAGGCTATAGAGGGCCAGTTGCAAGGATTCTGCACCCCTACCCCAATCCAAATCATCAGTTCCATTAGACATTTTATATAAGATTATTGTATACATTGTTCATCTCTGCTTCTTAGATAATTTACATTAGTTTTCAGATGAATAGTTCTTGTTTAAGGTAGTTGAAGGAAGAAAATTAACTAGAACAGATCACTTTGGAAGACAGACAAGAAATACATTACTGTGTACAGTTTTTCTTTCCTGGGAACATAAAGTTTACGTATTTCTTTGTAGAGAGAATTTCTTTTGGTATTTCTTTATGTTCTCGTGATATAGAAGAAAACAAGTAAAGAAGAAAAACAAGTGCCTCATTATTCTGTAAAATCAAGCGAATGGTTTTATTACAACATTAAGTTTTATATAAACATAGTAAACCAGGATTAAAGACTAGCAGTTTTTACATATGCAATTTCAGTTTATGGAATTGTCAAAATAATGTTCACTGGAAAACACAGAAAAACCTCAAAATAATTTTTACAATTAAAGATCCATTACTGGAGCATCGTGTGCCATTTTGTTTTGACCAGTTTATGTTTTCATTATTGTGGGTATAACAATAAGTTATTTTGCATAGCATCTTATGTTTTCTTCTGATCATCCTTCTATCACAGCTATTGATGTTTTGGGTGGAAATGATCTAAGTGTGTGACTTTTGCTGTAACTTGATTATACATTCTGTGATTGGAGAGCTAGTTTATTTATGTTTGCATTCTCAGTTCTTAGAACTTGGTCTGGTATAGAATAGACCAATACATTACTTTAATTGATTCTGTCATCTGTATCACTTAACAACTTTGAGAATTAGTTTTTATTTATACATTCATTGAACAGATATTTATCAGATACCTAGTTTGTCTAGATATTCCGACAAGTGATAAGGAATGAACAAGAAATTCTTATATTGGTGCAGGCAATAAGAAGTTGTTGGATTCTAGATCTATTTAAAGAATTTTTATATTAGTTATTTAGTATGAAATATAGAGCAAAATAGAAGATAAGTCAACACTTTTGGGGTTATGCACTGAGTAGGTAATTTATAGACATGATCTCATCTAATCTTTATAAGAAGACTACAAAGAAGATATTTTATCCCCTTTATATAAAGAAGAAAATTCAAGCCTACAGCAGTTAGGAGACTTGTCCAGAGCACCAAAATCAGTAAGTGGCAGATGTAGGAATCAAATCTGTTTAACTGGAAGCTTATGCTCTTTCTAATACATAACAGAACAGGTAGTTTCTTTTAGAATTTGTAATGGTGGTCTGATGCCACAGTTTAGCATTTTCAGCTTTCACACATTACTCGACTCAGTGTCATCCTTCCAAAATTAAAAATGAATATAAAATGTAGTTTCAGGCTGGATAAAATTCTGCAGTGCATGACAGAAAGATACAAAACTTTAAAGGGTCGTGTCCTTCATACTCAAAATACAGGAGCTCTTACAGCTAAAGCTCCAATGTAGATGAGCTTAAAATACATATTTCAGCATTCAAAGAGACCATCCAGTATGGTTTGAAACACTAGGACTAAACCTAAACCCCTAGAACTTCTGAAGAAAAACTAAAAACACATATATTTAAAATGATTAAAGACACCAAGGGGTGTCTCAGAAACTCAAGATATCATTTAAAAAAGATCAGATGTTTATAAAAAAGATATATTTATAAAAATGTATGAATAGAATTTCTCAAAATGAAGCATACTGTCATTGTAATGAAAAAGATGGAAGTTTAGTTAAATAAGTGAACATAATTGAACAGAAGTTAATAACATGAAAGACAAAACTGGAGGAATTACTCAATGTAGGAATATAGAGGAAAGTGAATTAAAATTAAAATTAACAAAAGCAAGCCAGGTGTAGCAATGCACATCTGTAATCCCAGCACTGTGGGTTGCTGAGGTAGGAGGAGCACAAGATTGGGCCAGCTTGGGCAGCCTAGTCACACAGCAAGACCCTAAGGTGGGGGATATAGCTCAGCATAACATTCCTGGGGATTTCAGGGAATAGAGAGAATTAGAGGCTTAGAGAATTAGAGTGATAATTTATCACATATATGAATCCTCAGATTCTTGAAAAAAAAATACAGTGGCGCCTCAGTACTTTTCATTAGTTGGTTCTGGGAAGTGTGACAAGTACCAAAATTGCTTTGCCTGGAAAGAGTAGTCACGAGGCAATCAAGACTGACAAGTTGTAGCTCGCACATCAAGTACCAAACAAGACAAATACCTGGACAAATTTTTCCTGCCAAAATGGATAGAGTACCAAATTTAATGAGTTTCAAAAAAGTCAAGTACCAAGGTATGACTATAATTAAAACTATAGTCTTCAAATCACCACCTCTCAATAGATAGCAGTAAAACTAAAGAATACTTTAAAGAGAAAATCTTAAAAATGACTAGAAAAAAAGATCAAATGCTTGAAAGGTAGTTCTTGAATTAAAGGAGGACTACAGGGATATTATTTAAATTTACATTATTGTATCAGGTCTTAATCTTCAAAGTAAATTAAGAATGCTTACTACTGGAACATCCATAGAATGAAAACTTCTAAATTGATGTAGTGGAAAAAGAGAAATGAAGACAATCTGATTAATGGACTAGAAAGCAAAAGGAGAAACATAACAAAAGTAGAATTGGGAAAAAAATAAGAAATTTAAAATACTCTAAATCATTGCAAAAAGTGTAAATGGACTGGATTCCTCAAATAAAATATAGAGATATTAGATCCAGGTGCATAAAGTATTATTAAAATCAATTGGTATTACTGGGTTCATATACAGGTTTTATGATTTACTTAGCTTTATGACCTTAAGCAAATTACTACTTAATCTCCCTGTTACCTGTTTCCATATAATAAAATAAGATTAATAATATAGCTCATGTTGTGACGTTTAAATGGGTTAACATAATTTGGCAATCAGAATAGTATTGGGCACATAGTAAATACTGAAATTATTAGCTGTTAATATCCATTTACAATTAAAGGTAGAGATTTTTCTAAGGATAAATTTTACATTACTTCTTTGCACATGAAATCATATTTTGTGTTTACTTTCTCCATAAAAATTATCCTAATGCAGCATACTATTTTGCTTGAAAGTCTTTTATTATTCACTTTATCATGATTCTCCACAATAAAACCTCTTCACATACATATGTGTATAATACCTATAATATGTATATATAAACACTTAAAACTTACTCTTTAGAATTTAAGACCTACCAATTAATTTATTACAGTTATTATTATATATAATTGATCATATAAGGTAAGTATATTTCTATTTTTGATAATTATTAATATAAAATGATCAGGTTACTTGGGAGAATGAAGTGGGGGTACTGCAAGATTGAAGCCTGACTTGCAATTTAATTTAATGAGACTCAGTCTCAAAAAATAAAAAGCTGAGGATGTAGCTCAGTGCAAGGCCCTGGTTGAGTTCAGTCTCCAGTATTTGAAAAAGAAAAGGAAGTCAGAATGTATCTCTTAATTAAATGGATAGCACTGCCTATGCTTTAGTGTTTCTAAATGTAGCAAGGTGTTAAAATGAGGCAGTGTAGAGTGGAAATTAACAGTGAAAACATATTTTGGGTGCCTGTAAGCTTGGGGTTTACAAAAGATGCATTGATTATTCAATGTAGTCTTTACCATAAAATCTGTAGTATATCTAGGCAACATTATCTAAATTAAATGAGACCATGATCAGAAAGTATAAAAGAGAAACAGAAATAGGTGACAATAGGAAACTTCTATCCAGTGAATTTAATGTGTTTTGGCAAAGATAAAAAATGTTTCCTCTGTGAGTCTGAAGAAATCAAGAAAATCAAAACCCTCAACTTACTTCCAGTATACATTCCTGTGATTTGAAAATGTAACATTGATCTTTTGGAAGCACATAAGGAAGTTTTTATGTACTCCTGTTTAAAATCATGGAGAATAGACTGTCAGTGGATGACAGAATTCAGCAAGTGGATGTTCCTTATTTAGAATTATGATGTAGAGATTACACTTCCCACAAGATTGGTGTTTCTCAACATACTTTTAAAAATTTTGAATATTCTTAAGTTAGAGTCATGAGACAGATAGATGATTGATAGGTAGATAGATGATAGATAGATAGATAGATAGATAGATAGATGAAACACTTGTGATGAGTCTGTCACCTTCAAAAAATTAAGATACTGGTGCTACCCGTCTGTCTTTGTCAATGCCTCTTGGCTTTGCTCCTTTGCAACTCTCCCTTAAGAATGATACATTCTTTTCTAATGCCTGTGTGCACATGCCTTTAAAAAGAAAATCCAATACACAGGAAACACTGCCTGATGGATAACTAGGGTGAAATGGATCACATTAAAAAATTATCTTAATTTTTCCATGACTCAATTTACTTAACTATAAAGTTAAAAAAAAAAGGAATACATTGTATCTCCTGGGCAAACAAATGCTATGTAGTATAGTGGGAAGGTTATCTGTTCAAATATGCTGTAACTTTAAATTGAATGTATTTTGGTATAGAAATTGTAATACAGTTTGGTATAGAAATTATACTTAATTGTTTGAAAGGGTACCATGCAGAGTCCTATCTTGATGCTCACTTCTTAAGTAAAACTGTTTTTTTATATTACTGCTTATATTGTCACAAAATCTATTCTCAGAGACTGTAAAAAAGAGAACAATAGATTCTTCGACAAAAGCAGGGAGATAGAAGAAATCATTGTATAGAAATTGTCGTAACTACTGGCACCATATGCTATGCTATATCTAAATTTAGAACATAGCAAAATGGGCCCAAATGCTTTATTTCTAATGCTACTCTTTGCCCTTAACAGAAAAAGTTGGGAAGAAAAATGAGAGCTTACTGTGGCTTTATAGTACTTTCAATGAAGGGGAATGATCAGACACCAGTATTTCAATTTGAGCATTTTTTGTTGCCCTTAACAGTTTTATATACCAGTGGAATAAAGTTTTTTCCTTGCTAGGAAAGAAAAAAAGTAATTGTGAAAAGACAGATGAGAAAGAAACCAGTAAGGTACTTGGCTTATGAACATGTTTCCAGGAAGATTGATTTTTGAGTACATACAAAACCTTCAGTATGTGGAAACCGAGATCTCTGAATGTATAAATTTGAAATGTTCATGTGACTCTTAGAGGTTTTTGTATCTTGATCAAAAGACTTTTTTGTCCTGGAGCAATCTTTGCACACATGTACACAGAAACATTTCCTAGAGCATGCATCGTCATATTTGTAATTGAGAAAATTAAGAGCACCATTAGAAACATCAACGGTAATGATGGGTAATACCATATTTTTTAACAATAATACAATATGAAATTAAAACAAATATGCTACATATAGTTTAAGAAAAGTTGCATATAGTGTATCAACAGGGATAAGTAATCAGATAAGTAAACTTCCATAAAGGGAAATCCTAGTTTGGCTAATTCTCTCTAGGTAGAGATGGGTGGTCTGTATGTTAGATACTTGTGGCTCAAAACATGAGTGCAAGGACTCCCCCAAAACTCTGCTGGGCTTAGAGCAATTGTTTGCTGAATGGTGCTTAACCCACTGCAATAAGGAATAATGGAGTTTTTGTTGTAGTGGGGTACCCCTTGTTGTAAGCTGTTTCGTTAGCCATGGATGCCCAAGTTGCTGTGGAAGAGAGGAGAGAGAAATTAGAAGAGTTATACTTTAAAAGAAATACTGATCTTTTTACCTATCTCTAAACTTCTAACCTGGTTGAGAATGTTGAAGGCCAGGATGCTAAGCTAGAAAACCACTTTTTGGTGGCTTGGTGGAAAGAATGAGAAGAAAAACCAGGTGTGAGCTTTTGTGACCAGAATGTTACTCAAAAAAAAAAAAAAAAAAAGAGGACGAAACTGTGATTGAAGTAATAGTGCATGATCATAATTCTTCCTACAATCCTTGCTTTTGCACATAACCATTTATGCAGTTCAAGGCAAAGGCACAGCATAGGCAGATGTAGGAGGAGGGTTCTCAATTTAAGAAACTGTGATTTTTCAGGAATATATGCTGGAGCACAATTGCTAGATACTGCAAAATCTTTTAAACAACTGCCACGTGAGAGTCTGACTGCCTGGGTAGAAAGACCCTAGGACACAAGAATTAATCAGGAGGGAAATTTGAAGCTGTGAAAATAAGTAATATTGCCACTCATCTAGGCTTAGGCAGTGCCTGAATAATGCCTGCTAGATCCAAGGAAATCACTTCCTTATAGATTGGATCATCATGGGCACAAGAGAGGCATGGACAGATGAGGAGGACTTTCCAGGGCAAATATCCCATGGAAAGAGAGGAAAAACCCTGAGTATTCTGCTGGATTGGTATGTGACAAGCCATTTGTGCCCAGGTGTTTCGAAGACCCAATAAAGCTGTTTTTAGAGTTGGAGTGAAAAATTGTTACAAAATGCTTCTCAAGAATAATACACCCTTCTCTCTCTCCTCGCCTGCCAGATGGGATGTTTATGATGTGTGTGAGGTTATTACTGCCAATCTGGGATAGACTGAATGTGGTCAGAACAGGGTGCTCCTTGTCACACAGCGTGGCAAGAAAAAGGGATAAACAAGAACGGGAAAGGAGAGAAGTGAGGGGCTGGTTAATAAGTAGAACAGAAGTATGGCATGATGTTTCATACAATTTTGGTGACCTTATAGAAGGAAATTAAATTAAGCCCAAGCAATGGTTTCAGCCTTTCCCTCTACTCCCTGCACAGTGGAAGATAAACAACTCTACTCTGGCCCTGCTGGCTACATGGGGTAGATTGCCTGGCTCCATGATTAGGGTTTGGGCTAAGGTTGTCCATGAGTGAGGTCTTTAGGGGGGAAACCAGAAACCTCACATAGAATTTACTATTTGTTGATTCTCCCCCAGACAAAGAGCAGATTATCTCTGGTAGATATGAGTACTGAATATACACTAATTCACAGCAACTCAGTACATTTTCAGGCTCTCTGGGCAGTCATTGATGGGTATTTGGGTAAGATCACTAGGGTAAAACAAGTTTTCTTGCACCTAGGAATTGAGAGAGTGCCTGCATTTCATATTTAGTGCTAGTCTCCTTGCCCTCTTTCCCCATAGGGGAATTTTGACTCAGAATTGAGGTAGTAAATAAAGACAATATTGAAATGGGAAGCAGAAGGGGACCCTGTTAGCTCTCTTACTTCTAGAATGCTAGTAACTCTAAGGCATTTCAGGATGCCAGGGGACATGCTGAGATTGGAGAAATCATTAAACAAAGTGGTTTGAAATTTTATAACTGATCATAGTGCCATCAGTAACCCTGTTTGGCTGGTGAAAAATACCAGATGGAACTTGAAGAATATCTGTTGACTGGAGGGAACTAAGTAAGGTGATACTTCCTATCCATGCTGTAGTGCTGGTAAACATCACATCATCTCTTGTCTTGCTGTGCTGTTCTAGCCTGCTTATGCTTTTTCAGCATTTCCTTAAAATCAACTCAAAGAACCAGTTAACTTTACTTGGGAGGGAAGACAAGGGACATTCCTAGTATTGCCTCGGGAATATCTTTGTACTTCTAGAATCTCCCATGGCATGGTGGCCTGGGACCTTACTCTATTCTCATTTCATACTGATATTGCCTGTATTTTATATTGATGATATCGCGCTAACTAGTGAAGATTATATCCTCTAAAAGGACCCAGTGGAATGAATATGCACTCACTTACACATCAATAATGGGTTGCCAATCCCAATAAGATTCAGGATCCTATACTATTTGTGAAGTTTC
Source organism: Hystrix cristata (assembly GCA_004026905.1). NCBI lineage: Eukaryota > Metazoa > Chordata > Mammalia > Rodentia > Hystricidae > Hystrix > Hystrix cristata. The sequence goes on from PVJO010001834.1 coordinate 141,525, forward strand.
TCAGAATAGTCTGATGAGCCAAGATTTGTTTGATTCTGTTCACAGTGTGAGATGAAATGAAATCCTTTGCCATCCTCCATAGTACAATAAAGTGGGTATAGACATTTTGAGGCTCTTTGGTTATAAGTAAGTTTTCATCCTTACCTAGCTCAATGTCTATGGCCACTATGTTGGCTAATTAAGAAGGAAGTCATATGAGACCATAATGTTCCCCAGGAGGAACCATTTGAAAAGGCAAAGATTTTGATAGCTCATGCACAGATTTTAGGTCCCTCTCTACCAGGTATGCCAGTGTAGTTGGATGTCACCAGGATAGCAGTTGGCATATTAGGCTATCTGAGAATAACCATAATGAAAAAAACTACCTCCGGGTTTTTGGTCACAGTTCTGGAATGTTGCTGAAACTAACATTCCCCCTTAGAGCAGTTTGTAACAGTGTACAAGGCCCCTATCATAGGTGGTGCCACTGACCAAGACTTTATCAATCATAGAACTGACCTGTCTGTAAACTACAGGGCGGACAGTCTATTTCACTAGCATGTAGAATAGACCTTTACTTTAAACAAGGGGCATGCATATTTACAACATAGTGTTCTTTCCAGTAGCTTATTGATTCCCAAGCTATGGATGATATTGTGCCTGGTTACTTACGAAATGCCTCACCAATTTAGATTTCTGCCCCAGTGCCTATGATCTCACAAGTGTTAGAGGTGGCCCCTATATCTGAAAATGCTTGGTGTACAGGGGAGTTGAGCAAGGGGGACTCAGGTATCTGGATGTCACTGTAATATGCCTGGCACTGACACTGTCTGGTTTGAGACAAAGAAAAATCAAAACAGGTAGTGGGCATTAGGGGGTATGGCTGATAGTAACTCTTAAATTGTGGCCAGTGGTTGTACTGGTAGTTGGGCAACATAACAAAGCCTTGTATGGTGGGTGGCAAAATGACAAGTGGAACAATGGTTGATACTGGAAAACTCTCTCTGAGAATACCTGATGTGGCAATAAATGTGTGAAAGGCAACATGAAAGAGGAACACAATGAACTCTGTATTGTTTACTCCATCACATTAAGACCACTGCCCTCTGGAAATACGGAGTCACATGCTTTGACTAACATGCAGGTTCTGTCCCCAAGCCAGGAAGTAGCATGGATTTGTGAGTCCATAAAAAGGTTGGACATATAATTTCTAAAGTAGGATAGCAGGATTGGCCCTAAAATAAAATGGCTCAGTGATGACTGCAACTCAGTCAGTGTTAGATGAATCTGACTTAGTGAGCACTGACCACTTAAGCCACATGAAATGGTGAGGTATTTCAGAAATAACCAGGCCCAATACCATCTCCAGGCTCATTGTTTGGCCCACATACAGGAGTGTATACGGTGAGGCATCCAACCCAGTCAGGACTGTCAGATTGATTGTACTGGCCCTTTGCCAAACAGTAAAATGTATGCTTTAACTTGTGTAGATAAACCTACTAGCTTTATACAGGCCCGTCCTATTAAATGAGCTAACAAAACTGACACTATTTAAGGTCTTGAAAAGTGTGTTGTATGGCTACCTGTGCTGCATTTACAGTGACCAGGACATCCATCTCACAGGACATGCTCTCCAGAATTGTAGCCTAATAGGAGCTGTATCATGGCAGCTTCACCTACAACTGAACCCTTAGGTAGCAGAATTGGTTGAGAGAGAGAATGGCTTGTTAAAGCAACAGATAGAGTCTCTATGAGGCAAACACTTCATAGCTACTGTAGTCCTTGGAGAAAAGAAATAAATACCCCTATAACTGGTACGCCTGCCCCTTGGGGTTCTTATCCCTGTCCCAAGCCCATTCATGTCCACATTCTATACTTAAAATACTATACAGCACTGCCGGAGTTGACACACAGAGATCACTGCTGTTTTGTATACTACAAACAGTAAATATAGAGGAGAGGACAGTTCACTGGGGGTGGGAGGTCAAGTGTCTTGTTTCCCCTAGATAGGTCAACTATTTCTTGCCACAGTGGGAGGAGTCTCTGGCCTTCCTAATTTGACAGTCATCGATCTTGGTTGTCTCTGGACTTGTGATCATGGCTTATCCCTGAATGGACTAAAAGGGGTCCTACAGTCAGCCTCTTGGTCTGGCGGGCTATCCCACTGTTAGTTCAGGAGTCACACAAGGACCTGGTCCTTTTGGCCAACACGGGTGGTAAGCTGCACTTAACAGCCCTCAGATGCTGTTGCTGTGTTGTCTAACAGAGACAGTGTCACCAGTATTCTCTTGCTGGGTGATGTAGACTTGCTACTACAAGTCACTACTAAATATTTATTTTTCTATCCATAGCTGTAATCTTTTGCTGTCTTCTCTGAAGCCTGTTCTGTTATCAGGAAAAAATGGTCTGTGTACAGCCCTGATATCACACATCTCATGTCACTCATGGAAACTCAAATTTATACCTGTCTGATCCTATCTCTTTAGGAAATTTATTGTACCTTTGGTTTGGTTCCTGGGGCTGCTGGTAGAAAAAAAACTATTCGTTGTTTCATTTACATAATTGTTCTCTGTCTTGTTTCATGCATGTGCCTCTGCTGCTGTGGACTCAGTTTCTCAAGCTGGACTAATGGCTTCAAGGAATGCCACTTACACACTGCTAAAACTCCTTTCTGGCTAGGGCCTTATTGAGGAAGAAGGGGGTGTGTGAAATTGCAGTATCTAGTTACAGGACTGGAATAAAGGGATTCAGCTTGATCTGACTACATCCATCATCATCACCGTGTCACATCTTAATATCCCTGGTCAGTTTTCCTTGCATGGTTTCCCAGCATACTATAAATAAACAAAATCAGTGGAGTGGTATGTGGAGCTTTACAAACTGGATCCTGGTACTGTTATTGCCAGCAGTGTGCTTAACATCTTTGTATTAGCTTGAAGTAAATTAGGTACATTCCAGCTTGGATGAAGTTGCTTTTGTCCTGAAAACTATATAAGCCCTCTCTCTGATCTAAACAACAGGTATTCACCTTTCTTGCTTCCAGCCAAGACAGACTTCTATACATAGGTCCCCCATAAATGGCATTTTGTGCAATCCTAGATCTGTCTTCCTCTGTATTCAGTCTCACAGAACCCTGAGGCCTGTTCTTACAAATGTGGGTTGGGTTTTTCCAAAAACATCATGGCTTTTAGCCTGGTTTTTTTTTTTTTTTTTTTTTTTTTTTTTTTTTTTTTTTTTTTTTTTTTTTTTTTTTTTTTTTTTTTTGTGATGCCTTTGGCTTTGGTATTAGGGTCTCATATAATGAACTTGGAAGTAATCCTTTTTCTTCTGCTTCTCATTTTGGGAAGAGTTTGAGAAGGGTTGGTATTAATTTTTCTTTAAGTGTTTGGTAAAATTTACTACCAAAGCTGTCTGATCTGTTCTAGACCATTTTATGTTGCGGTAACAACCTAGGTGATTTATAAACAATAGACATTTATTTGGTTCACATTCTTGGAGTCTTGGAAGTCCAAGAGTCAGAGGCCAGTATCTGGTGAAGGCATTTCTTGCATGACATTGATAATGGAAAGTAGAAGAGCCAAATAACATAACAGAGAAAGGAAAAAGATGGGCCAAACACACTTTCATAATAACCACTTTTGTGGTGACTGACTCACTTTCATCATATGAAATTAATACAGTTAGGAAGGCTTTGCATTCTAATTCACTCCAGTAACCTTTTACTGGGCCCTACCTCCCAGAATGATGACACTGGAAAATGTTTTGAGGGAGCTTAATGTTAATATATCTTTCATGGTAATAATTTTTAAAACACACAATTATTTTTATCAACCCTTATATCTATTTATTTGTGTTAAAATGTTAAATCTTTTCTTATCCTTTCACTTTTAATCTACTTGTGTCTTTATGTTTTAAGGCACCTAATTTCTTATAGGTAGTTTATAGTTTGACCTTGTTTAGTTAACCAATCTGGAAAGCTGTACTTTTTTCATTACAGAGTATATGTTGCTTACATTTACCATGATTATTTACATAGTTAAACTTTATCCCCAGTCAATTCAAGACATCAAGGTAGTCACAACAGCATACATAACTAAAGACACTCATGAAAGAGGACTTCCAGAAGTGCTTCAGAAAGTGGCAAGAACAATGGGTCGAATGTGTTCAAACCCAAACGTAATTATAATGTGTTTTGGAACAGACTTGTTTAGTTTCCAACTATTTGAGGTCCTTTTGACTTTAGAAATCCAAATGTTCATTTTTCTTTCTAGATTTAGAAAATTGTCAACCTTTTTCCTTACATAAGATTTCCATTCTTCCCCTTTTTCCTGTTTTCCTTCTGAGGCTCATATTTTGCATGTATTGGTTGGCTTGATGTTTCACAAGTCCTGTATGTTTGCTTTTTTTTTTTTTAAGCTTGTAGTTAGACTTTTCATTTGAGTCACTGTATTGTTCATTTCCTGAATTTATGTTTGGTTGTTTTGTAACAATTTTTAACATCTCTGTTGAATTTCTAATTTTGTTCATGTATCATTATTCTGATACCCTGTAATTGTCAATTTGTGTTCTTGTGTTACTCATTGAACTTCTTTAATCATTTTGAATTCTTTGTTAGGCGGTTCAGAGATCTCCATTTATTCACGGTTGGCTATAGAAGTTTTATTTATTTATTTTTATTTAATGATGGGTCATGTTCCTGGATGTTTTTGTGATTATCATAGCCAATGTTGATGTATGCGTTTGAAGAAGCAGTCATTTTTCCCAGTCTTTACAAACTAGCTTTGGCAGGAAAATCCCTTCAATGGTCATCCTTTGCTGAGATTCCATGTCCATCAGTAGCCTGACTGTGATATCTGTGGGCTGGTGGGCCCAGTGCTGTGGTCTACCAGTGAGCAGGCCTTGTGAGGTGGTTTGCAAGGGGAAGAACCTGAGGTTGCAGCCTGGTTGTTGAGGTTCATCCACTAGTTGTGGAGAACCCCCAACACTTTTCTTTAGCTAACTATGCTAAGGTTATCTAACTATGCTGATTTTCTCAGTGTTCTACGTCTGACAAAAATAGATTGCTCAGTTAGTGCCTCCTCTGATTTAGGAAGTCAAGCATAATAATAGTAAAATATTGTTACTGTGATAAAAGGACATACACAGTATGATATCAGTCTGTTGAAATTTGTAGACACTTGCTCTGTAGACCAGCATATAATCAGTTCTGAATAATTTTGGGAGGTTTTCTTATTTAATGGCATTGGTGTGTTAAGCTTCTCACTAAGATTCTAGATTACATATTTTGTATTTTGAGTATCTGTTTTTATGGAATATATGTGTATATATATCCTTTTATTTTGAAAGATTCTTAGTGTAGTTATTCTTTTTAAAAACATGAACTATCCTTATTCATTTCTAGTAATGTTTCTTAAAGTCTATCTTGTCTTAAATAAATATAGCTATATTAATTTTCTTATTCCTAGAGCCTTCCTGTTATAACTTTTCAGATTTTTATTTTTAGTCTTTCTGTGCACTCAAATGTAGTTTTGTTTACAGGCAACATATAGTTTTATGTCCATAATAAAATTTTTGTTTTTTACTTGAAATATTTTATTATGTATATTTAGGGTGTATAACATGATCTTTTGCTATAGTTCTAATATTTACACATGTTAAAATGATTATCAAGGTCAAGCATATTAACATACCATCATATGACTTAGTTACCTTTTTTGTGTGTGTGTGTGTGTGTGTGTGTGTGTGTGTGTGTGGTAAGAACACCTGAAACAGTTGTGGCAAACCTATGACACACATGTTATTGTGCTTTTCTTTTATGACAAAAGATGTTAATGTATGCATTGTTTTTTCTAAACTAAAACCTCTATATTCAAGTTTAATTGCAGTATTGGCACTTTGTGGTAAATAAGTGGGTTTGGGGTTGTAGTTTGGCCATGGACTCTAAAACATTTGCCATTGCTGGCCTAAAATCTGCTCCTAGCAAATTTCCAGCATACTGTACAATATTAGTAGCTATAATCCTCATGATGTATGTTAAATATCTAGATCTACACTTACTACATATCTGAATTATCTGCATAACTACATATGTACTACTTTTGGATTCAACTACCAATTGTGAATTTTACTGCCTTCCTTGCTATATAACTTTGGATAAGTTATTTTATTTCTCTGTGTCTTCATTCTCTAATGTGTAAAATGGGAATAATAACAGTAGCTACCTCATAAAATAGGATCAAATAGGATCAAATAGGTCCAAATAGGTAAGGATTAAATAGATTTGTACACTTACCAATTAGGGCAGTATGGTAAGAAACTGTGGCGCATATATATATATATATGTGCTCAGAACTACTAATTTTCTATTACAATTAATATTTATATTAACTATATATTAAGATTGATGTTAGTTTAATGCAGGAATAAATGTTCATATTTCACTTGATACGATCCTTTCTTTATTGAGAAAATAGAGATTGGAATAGTTTAAATGAATTTACTAAAGTCACTTAGTAAGTGGCGAAACTAAAACTAATTTAAGTCTTCTAACTCCATATTTAGTATCACTGTGCAATAAATATCCTGCCTTCTACAACAGAAGCCTTAGTAAATTTTAGATTAGTACTTGGAAAAACAACTACAATTGAAAGAACAAATACAATTGAAAGAAAAATTAAGATGAAAGTCTTTGGTCCTTATTTGTTCACATTTGTACTTTAAATACGAGTTTTTTCAACTGTAAAAGTATTGTATCGCTCTCAGCAATACAGTGCTAATTTATCCTTTTTAATGTAACTGTTAGTTCTGTTGACAGAGAAAATGGAAGTTAAATTTCATGCTTATACCTTTACTATTATTATTCTTATGAGGCAACTACTTCTAATTTTTGTTTAAAATCTCAGTATATATATTCTTTAATTTATTCTGGTAGAAGTTTGGAATAAAACAAGAAAAATACAAACTGCATATCCTTGTTGTGAGACTCAAACAAGGCCTGGTGTAGTAGAGGTAGTTTGTATACCACAAATATACATGAGATGTTATCATCCTCATTATTCTAACTAGGAAACAGAAATTTGTGATTCTTCTCTTTGTTTCTTGGGTCTTACCATAAGGTCCACATAGTATCCTAATCTATCAAAGACAATTGTGGCACAGAAGGGTCTGAGGTATAAAAGCAAAGCTGCTTGCACCACAACCTAGGCCAGCTGAAATCTTTTGCTCTGGGCCGATTCAGAGTTGGGGGATATACAGATGGAATGCGAACTTATTAGTGCTGCCTGATGATGAATGCCAATAACATAGTTCACAGTGTTTAAAGATATTTAACAAGATGCGTGCAATTCTATTAAAAGAGAATTCTCTTAATTTTTATTACCAGGTAACCTTGGCCGGGTAGACCAGGTCTCCGAGTTTGAGTATGACCTGTTCATTAGACCGGATACCTGTAATCCACGCTTCCGAGTTTGGTTCAACTTTACTGTTGAAAATGTAAAAGAATCACAGGTGAGAGAAATAGTGGATATCATCATGTAGTTTTGGTAAGAATATCCTTATTTTCTAATTATCAAAGTAATGACTATATTAAAATGTATTCTTGCAAATCTATAGCAATAATAAAGTTTTGATTCAAGAGATACAGAGGGAGGGGTCAAATATGCTGACTTTTACCATCCTAGGTTATTAAATATTCAAATATTTTGTCTAAGAATAAAGTATTTTTTATTGATTTAACAATTGGGGTGATATGCTAGGCTTCCCTGAAGGACCTTATAAAGAGACATTGGAAGTGACTTACTATTATGTTTATATAGGGTACTGTTCTCTATAGCTTTTCCTTATAAAGAGCCAGAAGAGAGATTTCTCAGAGGCCTCAATTTCAGAAAAAGCATTTCTTCTTCTGTATTGTTTCTGTTTTTAAAACAAAACATTTTTTTATAACTGAAGATATTTTCTCTTACTTTGGCTGCTGGGAAACTCAGAGTCTATTTTACACTTGTCTTTTGTAACTCTGGATAACTTTTTGTTTGTGTTTCTGTGTACTAGCATCATTAAAATTCTGAATATATTAATTTGCCTTTAACCCTGATTTCTTCAGCTCCATTTTCTTCTTTGGTTTTTTGTAATGATTTTCAAATCTTGTTTTGCATGAAAGATTATTGATGAATAAACGTTGATGAAAGCGTAATCCTAGGAAGTCAGTTGTCACTCCATTATATTGAGACAGCTGATCATGGAAGACTATGTACAAACTTTACACATACTCCGATTTTACGGTTAAGCAGATGAAGCCTAGCCCTGTTACCCAATATCTACCTTCTTTCAGGACATATGGGAAAACATGTGGAGTTTATTTACCCGTTTAAGTCAACCATCAGCTGACTCTTGCCTGGTTACTTGCTTCTCTCTATTTCCCTCAGCTGAAACTTAAATTCTGTTAGGCATTGTCAGTGTCTGGAATTAGGGATTCTGAGTATTTCTCTGCACAGTGCTGTTCTGCTCATACTGGCTTCAGCAAAAGGGCCACTTCACTTTATCATCATTATCTTCATTCTCTACAATACAACTGACACAGGACTGGAAAAGTATGTAATGATTACCTAAGTTTAGAGGCTAACTGGAATAAAGCAAATGTGGTAGAGATCTTTGTGAATTGTTCACTAAATAGGACTTGTCTCACAATTTTAGGATTGGAAGAGAAAAGTAACCTTAAATCCACATAAAGAGACAACTTTAGTTCCTACTTTTGCTTCTTTGTTTTACTTACTCTCCCATGATAAAAGTTCCTTTGTCAGTTTTTCATAATAATAGAATCATATTCTCTCCTGACCTTAGTAGAAGCCAAATTTTACCTGTTCAGGTTCATCTAAACCTGGGATTGTCCTTATTCCTCAAAGTAAATCAATAATCCTCAAAATATATTTTCCAACATTTTTCGTTACTGAGTCTGGAGAGTATAACTCATAGCAGGAGGCTTTAGCTACATGTATTGGACTATTTGCAAATTTGGGCTCCCTATTAGGATCTCTTTCTATCATGAGGTTTAAACGTAGGCGTTCTCATTTTTCTGTCGGTGTTCCTATGTCATGTCAATAACTTATGGCTGTCACATACACATATTTTTGAAAAACAAACAATAATTCTGTAGAAGTGTAGTTAAATAATATGAAAGAAGATAAACATTTCCTGAAAACAGTATAGTTTGCCTGGATTTGTAAATTCATTGAAAAGATTAATTTTCTTCTATTTGCATAGTGTATGTATATTCTTTAGCTTGCCTTCTGTATCCAAGAACCCACTAACACCTAGAAATGGGGCTGATTGCTTTTCAAATAACAGAATCATCTGTCCTCATTGTGTCCCTTGCTAAATAAAAACTTAGAAGTAGCTCTGAGATTACACTGTTTCCTTAATTTAGGGTTTCATTAATTCCTGGCCTCATTTTTCATTCAGTGTATTCTCTATAAAGATTGTCTTTATATAGTTTATACTTCTAAGAAGGGGAATAGAGGTGAGGCACTTAGAGAGTTGAGCAAATGTCTTCCTTTGGTTCTACTACATGAGATAGTCTTTTGCAAAAATTTCTCATGCTTTCCAGAGTTTCTTATTTACACTTTTAGTTTGCTTACATGGATGATCTTTTCATTGTTTAAAATGTCACAGCCACAGTATTACAACTTGCACATTACATGTTCAAATTACACAGTCCCTATGGAACTCTTATCTGTCATTTAAACAAGCAAGTAACATGACATGTAAGGAGCCATTCTAATACGAGAGTTGGATATATTTTTGGATGCTTACTTTTAAAGCTGTTAGAACTGATATTTTCTTTGTCTCTCTGAGGTATGTCTACATATCCAGTGGTATCCTACTCTTGTTACAATTAGAAATCACAAGTATGTTTATCTGGTATCCTGGATCCTGGTGCTTTCTCAGCCTCTTTCTGTGGGCCATACCTTATCAACCGTAATCACATTATATATACATAGAAATCTGTTTCAAGAAGGTATAAAGATCTGCTGGAAAGATACAATATATATCCCTAGCTCACAGGATATTTGTTTTCATGGTTGTGTATGTAGAAGAGAATGGTTTACTATTAGTTTGACTTTGTGAGGTCTGTTTTTATAATGTCTCTTCTTGTAATCTTCTTTCATCTCTCTCAATTTCCGTTAAAATGAGAACTGCATAAATGCAATCTAGTAAAGAACCTTATTTAGGGGTTGGTACTAGCAGACAAAAAATATTAGTTATCATATACTGACAGGTCTACCTTTGGGGTTATTTTCCTTGATGTTTTTAGGAAGTGATCAAAACTTGGACTATATGGTGCTGTATCCCTGGACTGATATATTAACTCCCTAAAAAGTAGTTGTTAAAGAGTAAATTTGTAAGAGTTGATGAAAACTAAACAACTGATATCTTTATGAAAAAGTAATTTTCTCTGTGAAAAATTGATAGTAAATATTCTTATGAAGAAATTTATTGTTGATGCAACCAAAACATTTGTGTGATGTGAAAGCAAATCTTTCTATTCAAATACTCATTGTAAAACTTTAGCCAGTAAGCGGAAACAAGTTGCTATGCCTAGACTATTTAAACTGTTTTTTTCTTTATATTCTTTTAATTCTTTGAATTTATCTTTCCCATTTCTGCTTATGAAAGTAGTCAGTGCTCAACATAGTAGAAATTTGGAAAATATAGATAATTATTAGAAGCAAACAACAAACATGCACACACGTGTATATACATGTCTATCATCTTTTGAGCCAGAAGCAAATGCTATTAATTTTTGGCATATTTATTTCTAGGCTTATTTTATTTTCTGTTTTACTTCTGGAGCATAATTAAATTTATATTGTATGTACATTGTTATGTCTTGCTTCCAAAACACCTGTTATGGTTTATATCTAGATATCCCCCTGAAGTCTCATGTGTTCATAGGTGGGGCCTTTGTGGGTATCTGGATCATGGCTCTGTAATATTGGATCAGTCCACTGATTGGTTTAGCATAGTTCTGGGTGTGGATGATGGATTTACTGAAGAGGGAAGGCCCACCCTGGGTGTGGGTGGCACCAACCAATAGGCTTGTAGCCTGGATGAAATCAAAAAGGAAGATGCTGCTGCCTACTGCCTGCTGCGCAATGAACTGCTTCTCCTCTGCTGTGCCCCTCTGCCATGCCACTGTGCCTTGGAGCCAGCTGACTATGGACTGAAACTTCTACAAACCTGTGAGCTAAAACAAACCCTTCCTCCTTTAACTTGTGGGAATTGGGTATTTTGTCCCAGCACGAGAAAGAAAATAAGACAGAATCTAAAGATCATCACAAGCAATTTTCTGTCATTAAAAACTCGATAAACTTGGCTTTTCAACAGTAATTCATTTGGCCATTTCCTTATTCTTGGGCATAAAGATTATTTTCTATTGTATGTTGTTATAATAAGACTGTAGTGAATATGTTTATGCAGGAAATGTTACCCAATTTCATTTGGCTTCCTTAGGACAAATCATATGAGGGGAATTTATGAGGAAAGATACGTATAAGATAAAGACCCCTTATGTGTGTTCCTAAAGTGTTGCCCAAAAGTTTACTGCATTTTGTTGTTTTAACAACAGATGTCTTTTCTTGAATTTCTTGCTGGAATCATTTTATGAGCTCAGGTGTTTACATATCCAGAGTAAACTGCTTTTTCCCCCTCATTTTCTTTGAAACTTCACACAAATAGATTATGATGCTATGTACCAGGCTTCTAGTCAAAAAGAAATTAATTACTTTCCAGCAGTGACATGAAACAACAAAATAGGTTCATTTACTATTTTGGCTTTTTTCTCAATATATTCTTTTATCCAGGAATGCCAACAGACTACCATCTAAGTTATGAAAATGAGAATGATGAAATGTTTCTTGAGTCAGATGTGGTGGTGCACATTGCTAGTTCCAGCGACTTGAAGGGCTAAGGCAAGAGCATCACTTGAGCCCAGGAGCTCATTTCTATCCTGGTCAGTATGGTGAGATCCTATCTCTTTAAGACAAGTATGTCCTGATTTTCTATAAGCAAGAACACAGTTTAAACACACACACACACACACACACACACACACACACACACACAAAGTTATATATTACGTGTTTAAATTTATCTGTAAAACTGTAGTGCTAGAAAACTACTACTGTTTTCTATTCTGCCTTTACTCCTTACCCTTCTCTTTTTGCTGCTCCTCCTCCTTTGAAAATCTTCTATCACTAATTATCATCATCATGATAAGCAAAATGTATTGGACTCTTGTTAGATAAAGCTGTGTTCTACACTTAGATCTGCCACTAACAAATTCTATGACCTTGGGGTAGTTATTGATCTCTTCATATTATCAATTTCTGTATTCAATGAGGTGCTAATAGTATTTAATAAAGTTGAAAGCTAATAGTAGCACTTACTAAGGTGTTATGTAAGAATTACATGTGGCAATGCATATAAAACACTAAAGCTAATGCCTGGTACATAAAAATACTTAATAAATGTTTGCTACTAATATTAGTATGGTTGTAATAGTCCTCCAACATAGAGCACAGATTCTCATTTTCCCTGCTATTCAACTTATTATAGTAATAGTCAATATTTACTAGAGTTTGTACTAGGTAGTCATGTTAGAAATCGTCAGTATGTAAAATTTGGAAAATATAGATAAACATTGAGAGCAGGAAATAGCAACAAAAGCAACATCTTAAAACCATAATCCTAATACTAAGAATTACTATGGATTTTTTGACATATTTACTTCTAAGTTTGTTTTCTATTTGTTTTTGAAATAGATTATTTTATGTCTTCAGAGGTTACTCTCTTAATCTCTGTTTCCTACTGTGTCTTAAAATATCATCCAAACGAAGCAGAAAAATCTATAGCTAAAATTTAGTACCTAATCACACTAAAACTCACACAATTCTAGAATAAGAAACAGACTTCTTTATCTAATAAGGGATTTCTTCCAAGAATCAAGGTGAACCGTCAAACAAAGTGGTGAAACTGTAAGAACATTTACTTTAAAATCAGATAAAAAAAGATGATCTTATCAATATGCTGTTCACATTTATAGTGGAGATGCTAACTAATACAACATGACAAGAAAAATAAGTAACTGGTAAAGATCAGAAAGACAGAGGCATAGTTGTAATTATTCGCAGTTGCATGATTGTTTTAAAAGTCAAAAAGAATCTACAGGCAAACTATGAGAACTAAAAAAGAACTTAGCAGGGTTACTGGAATGTAATATCAAGATGTATACTGTGATCTGAGTGTTTTCCCCAAAATTGATATGTTGTAATCCCAAATACACAGGTGATGGTATTAGGAGATGGGGCGTTTGGGAGGTAATTAAGTTATGGGACAGAGACCTTCTAAAGAATTGTAACCATTAAAAAAGAGACCCAGGAAGGTTACTTTTCCTTTTCCATCATGTTAGAACACAGCGAGAGTTGCCATTCATGAACCAGGAAACAGACCCTTACCAGATTTGGAATCTGCCCATTCCTTGATTTTGGATTTCCCAGCTTCTGATATTAAGAGAAGTAAATATCTATTGTTTGTAAGCTTCCCTATGTGTGACATTTTATTATGGAAACCGAACAGATTAACACAATGTATAATTTAGTAATTTTCCTTACATCAGTAATAATAAATAATAATAAACATTATAAGAAGAAAAAAAATTCCATGTAGCATGGAAATCAAAACAGTTAAGATACCTAAGGGTAACAGGGAGGTGACCTTTGTGGAAAAAAGGGTCAAACATTGTTAATGGGATATAATAATCAAGACAGAAAAAATATGATTCTGCTTGAGGACTACTTCACATTCTATGTGTGAGGTTGGGAACAAGGGGAAAGACAAAAATAATATAAGTAAATAAATAATTAGTATATTGGAATGTGATAATTGCTATTGAAAGTAGAAGAGAATGAGAGGGGCATGGAGGAGAACAAGTTAAATAATCATGATGATAGGTTTTACTGAAAAAGGTTGTAATCAAAGACAAACAAGATGAAAACATTTACTATACAAATATCTGGTAGAAACTTCCTGTAGGGGAGAATAGCCATTGCCCTAAGCCAACAGCCCCAACTGGGAATATTCCAGGCCTTTTGGAGGTGCAGCAAAGAAACCAATGTGTTTAGACATAAGTGAGCAGGGCAGAAAATAGTAGAAAATATGTTCAAAGAACTGTGTATGTGATAGAGCAGAGGTGAGTGTGGATTGCAGTGGTGATTTTGTTGGATCTGGTTTGCCATTGTAGAGAAATTGTCTTACTCCAAGATACAAAAAATTAGAGGTTTTAACCTAGTAATCACATGATACTACATGTCATAAAATTACTCTGGTTTCTTGGTTGAGAGTAGAACCTACGGATAGTGTGGGCCAAAGTTAATAACAGGGAAACACCAGTTAGGAGACTTACAGTCATCTAAGTGAGAGGTGATAGTGGCTTCAACCATCGTGGTAGGAGTTTAAGTGGTGAGAAGTGTTTAAGGATACAGCCAAGGGCTTTTGTGATGTATTTTGTGTAGATATACAATAAAGAAAGCTGTTAAAGATGACTTCAGGCTTTTGACATAACTATTTGGAAGGGTAAAGCTATCTTTTTTTCAAAGATAAGGCAAGCTACTAGAGGAGTAGGTTTTGAAGGGAAGATGCAGAGTTTAATTTTAGGCAGGTTAAATATGAAATACCTATCAGATATTCAAATCAGCTACTGCAGAGGCAGTTGGGTGCATGAGTCTAGAGGGTGGGAGAGAAGTCAGGATCTGAGATAACACATTTGGAAATTGTTGGCATATAGTATTTAAATAAGAAACAAGATTGTATCACCAAAAAATAAAGTATGTATAGATAGAGAAAAGGACCCAGAAGCTAGCCCAAGGATTTTCTGACCAAGGAACCAGAAAATGAAATAGAGAAAAACCAGATTGTTGGTAGAATGACACTTGGTTCAAGTGCTGGAATCTGAGACAAACAAAATCTGTTGTTCCCTTCCCTCTCTTTTCCCCAAGTAGGGGGCAGGCTGTGCTGCCTGGGTTTTGGTGGAGGATGGTATGGGAAAAACAAACCTGTCCTTCTTACCCTCTTTAATGTATCTTTTCTTATTTTGGTGCTATGCCAAAGTACTATAGTCTCTCACTTGTTTTTCCTTAGTTCTTGTAAGGGTATTTTTGTTTATAGATAGTTGTTCAAATGATGTTTCTGTTGAGGAAGGAGTACAAGAAAGCCTCTTCTGCCATCTTGCTGATATCAGCTCCCTCAAAAAACTGGGGCCTCGACATTTGTTATCACTTGAAGATCATGTTGTTAGAGTAACATGGTGATTTTCTTTTACTAAAAATACGATGTGGCATAGAAGACTGTACCACATCCACAAGTATTTAATTATATCACTAATCCAAACAATAATGCTGTGAAGTATTATTATTAATTAAGAAAAAAGAGCCCCAAAACATTTACGTAATTAGCTGAAAGCCAGGATATTGCCACCTATGACCACTTAACATTCTGCTAGTATTCTCTTCTCTTTTTGCCTTTTACCCTCTGTACTCATGTGCCTTGTCTTAAAAAAATTTTTTTTCTTTTAGATGAAATACTCGAGGTTCAGAATGATGAAGTGATTGACTCAAGGTCTATATCTAGTTTATGGCAGAAATGACCTTAGATTCAATCCTCTTGCCTTCTATGCTATGTACTTTGCCCCTTCATTAAGGTGTGCTCTGATTTTCATTTTAAATATGTAGGCTTCTTTCATATTTTTATTTCATAATTCATACATTGTAGAGACCTTGCTAGTCCTTGTCTGGCAATGTCCCATATCCAGATTTTGGCATACAGTTTTGACTTTTAAAATTAGTATATCAACCCAATTTTATAACAAGAGAAATCTTGGTGAATGTGTTATGAGAAGAGTGCAGTGTAATTACAGTGAATTATATTATGAGAAGAGTACAGAATAATTACATTTGATATTGATACCCTGTTACAAGTTAGCCAAGTAATTGATTATAATACTTTTTTTCTAAATTTTTTTTTGATTTGTAATATCTAAAACAATTCAGGTACTAATCTAGCCCAGGATTTTAATTTGTAGTTCTTAGCATACATGATTTGACTTGATTCAGGAAT
Organism: Hystrix cristata; assembly: GCA_004026905.1. Lineage (NCBI taxonomy): Eukaryota > Metazoa > Chordata > Mammalia > Rodentia > Hystricidae > Hystrix > Hystrix cristata. Next base: position 157,668 of record PVJO010001834.1, read on the forward strand.
TTTCTCTTCAACATGTGGAAATGTTGTATTGTTAATCATGTGTCATTAAGTGAAATTACTAGTGTGTAAATGCACAGGATAAATAGACAACCAAATATAGAAACATTTTTTCTTCCTTTTTATTCTCTTTTGCTTTTTCACTCAAAGTAAAATGTCTCACCTCTTAAAAACAGTATTTGATGCTCCAACAGTATTTATTATGTCATCTTTCAAAAGCATGTCTGAACAAATGGCTGTTTGGTATTTATTCTTGCACCTGAATGATATTAATTGATTTCCTTTTTAAAACAATCTTGATTAGTTGTTTGGATGTTCTCAACTACCCAGTTCTACTAAAAAAGGAAAGGAGAAAGTTGAAAGCAAGGAAGCTGAGCTACTTCTCTCACTGAATTTATCTGAGTGTGTAATGAATCCTTAGGCTATAATGTGTAAGAGAGAATAGAATTAAACAGTACTGAATTGAAATTCAAGCTTCCCTACCTTCCAGTTGTTGACTTTCAGCTGGTTACTTAATCTGTTTGAATCTCATTTTGCATATGAAGTAATATTAGATGAAATCATTACTTTTTTAAATAAATGAGTAATTACAATTATGAAATTTGAAATTAGTGATCATGTAGCAAAATCCCTGATATACATAATGCATAATGCATAATGATTTGTATATCCCTGATATACAAATTATGCATATCCCTGATATGCATAATTTCAGAAACTATTTGCTTAATTGATTAGAGATATTTATTAAGCACCTAATATTTACAAGGCACTGAAAATATAATGGCACCCAAAGAGGTTTTGTCCATATGGTAAAATTTTAGTGAGGAAACAATGATTAGCAAATAAACTTGCAAAACCTTAATTCGGTTTATTGTTAAGTTTTGGATGTGAGTAAACCTCATTACTAAGCAGAATTAGTATTTTTGATGCTAAGGTAAAAACAGTGACCCTTACATGTGTAGCCAGGCTCAAATGATTCTCTAACAACCAGAGAACATTGTCAAAATATTGTTTATTCGATAAATAAATATTGATAAAAATGGGGTGTGGCTACAGAGAGTAGTTTTATTTTTTCGGTAAATGTTTTTATACTCACTGTGAGTCAAATTATTGCATGTAATGGTCCCTGTTTGTACTCCTAGAGCATACACTGTAGCAATGAGGATGAATCAAGTACACAAAACCCTATAAACCAATGTATAAAGTAGTAAGTTTAGTACTAGAAATACAACTAAATTATTTTGAAAGCTTAACTTTTAGTGGGCCATGTATCAGGGAATAGATATTGGAGGCTTTAAAGGGAACATAGTGCTTGATTCTAATCTTAAGGCTTGACTCATTATAGGAAAAGCACATCTTAGTCAAATAAGTATCATAAACTTGTTACAATAGACAAAAACTTCAAATTAATAGTAAAATAAGTGTTAAAATGCAATCAAATCATATCATCCTTCCAACTTATGTAAAATGGAATAAATCTTGGCATTTTCATTAAGATTGTAAGTTGACCTCAGAATGGAGTAGTCATATTTCACCTTTTTTGTGCTTTC